>JAQIWH010000208.1:0-63259 GCA_034695005.1 Cryptops parisi
TATCACCTTACACTTCGATTATTATTCGAATGTATTTTCAGTTCCGTTTCGGTCGAATAATCGAAACGCTACTGTATAAGTTGATCATTTCCACAATGCCTAGCTACAGAATAAACTGCAGATGGCTCAAGTTAATTTCCTTGGAAGGGCAGCGGAACCTTTTTTGTGCGTGTGTCTGTGGTTAATAAGAATAGAAAGCTTTGTCAAGTTAGGGTTGCCTGGCAGCCAATCCCATTTGGCGACATTCTACAAGTTCTCTTCTGTGAGTTCCAATTCCCACTGATAACATGCTCTTTCAAAGCCAGCTTTATATTTGAACAGCTGAAAAAGATCCGTCTCTTCTCCACGTATAGAATAGTCTTCATATTTTTCTTGCATGTTATTTGTAACGAAATTTGTATACGTCATTTTTTAAACAAATTTTCAATGATTTTTTTTTTTGGTTAAAAAACAATATTACAAACTACAGAAATGCATCCGTAATTTATTCATTTTTCTAGTCTACTAATTCATTGATTTTCAAATTCATGAACAAACAAGAAGCTAATTCTACTCGACATTCGTTTCTGTTGTTGACATATTAAAGTTTTATATCTTTTCAAATCTTAGTTTTTCAACAGCAAAATAGAATTAAAAAAATTTATGTTGATTGCATGAACATTCTCTTGTTTACTTATCTATTTATCTATTCATTCATGATCTAACTGCCTCATTGTATATAATACCATATACAAAAAAGCGCAAAAGTCCCTTCACGATTTTGAATTCAATTATATATTTTTGAAGTGAATTTGTTTTGTTTTTCGTTTTGCAAGGTGAAGTACAAATGTGGAAGTATTAAAAATATCACAATATACGCTTCAAGAAAAAACTAAAATTGTTATGATTTACTTAGAAAACATTGTTGTGACAGTTTCAAAAAAATTACGTGAGAAATGCTCCTTTTAACCACACCATACTGAAATTATGTAAAGAGCACATATATGTCAATGCGAAAGAGGACGTCATGTAAAAGATATTATAGTTCGCAACTAACTTATAAAAAAACTTCAAAAACTGTTCTTTGTGTTATTATTTCAAACATCGTATATTAAATTAAATTGTCTTATTTTTCTTTCACTTTAAAATCGTAAAGGAACTTTTGCATCACCTTTTACTAACAAAAAAGTTGTACTGTATAACCAAAACACAAGAAAGTAAACAAAAAGCCGTGTTACAACAGATATCGTGTCACAAAAGTCTTGATAGAATTAGATGTTTATAATATGAACGCAGTTCGATGTGTTAGGTAATGCATAGAATCCAGGCATTTTATAAAATTCCTTTTGACAAAATATGAAATAACATCTTGCCTAGAACTGTTTATGTTAGTGAAAGCTATTTTAGGTTAGTTGACAAGATTTCCTCTAAAAAAAACCAACATTAAACCGTAAATTGAAGTGTAAATTTAAACATAACTTAAACTTATGCATAATGTATTTATTTCAATGGTAATTTTATACATTGTCAGGCTTGGCATTCTATAGAATTGCTAGATTTTATACTTTTGCAACGTAACAAAATGAAACATTAATATAAGAAAAAGACGTATAAAAAAATCCTGTTCATGACACCAATTTTTTCACATTCGGATGAAAATTTAAAATTAACTACTGTATACCATGAACACTCTGGTTATCTCATTAGAAAAACAAACAGACGATCAAGTTGTGTTAATGGCACGTTGAATGTTTCTCAGTAAAAGTTTTAAAGTAAAACAGTGTAAACAGCATAAACGTTTCATAGTAAAACAGAGCAATGCTTCGCTTCAGCTAAAACATGTAGAGCTAACTTCTCAATTATGTTGCGAAGCACCACCTTTATTCATGTATATCGATTAGTTCCGAAACATGATCATTATTCTGCACCAGTACCCTTTGTTTGGATGAAATGTGTAAAAGGTCAAAGGCCATTAGAAAATGCAATTAAACGAAAATTGTACAATATCTTCAATTGAACGCTGAAAAATCACTTTTACAACAAGCCTAATTTAACTTTACTATTTAAAACCCCCACAAAGACGCATGTCAATCTTAAATATAATAGAAAAGCCATATTTGAACTCACAATTTTATTTTATTATTATTTTATTTTATAAAGCCCATTTCACATGTCAAAACGTTTTCAATCAAATTCCATCAATTCCAACTGTTTTTCTGACGTCATAGATACGTCCGTCCACTCTTCGTGCTTTCAGTCAAACAACGAAACACATCAAAAGCACTGAAACGCACTTGGATGTGTATAAAACGTCAGAAAAACAGTTGGAATGGATGGAATTTGATTGAAAATATTTGACGTTTAAAATGGACTTTAGTTTACGTCCCATTGAGACAATACAGTCGACATAACAGAAAAGAAATAAACCATACAAAAACAAAAAACCATCAGCAGGGTGACAAACTTTGTATTGTCAATGCCAACATCCTGGTGCCGTGACCAGGATGTAAGTCGTCATTCATTGAGATAACGAAGTAACGGTGTAATCATCGAAGTGATGATGTAACTCGACACTTTGATGAGCCAAAGACCGAGAAAGGTCACATGTGTTGCAGTTTACTTCAATCAAGAAAAATTGTTATTGTCTAAAGATTGACAATTGTCAAGAAACTCCAAACTCTGAGTTATGGACTCCAGGATGTGCTCAAATGTGTAGACATTTTGTAAAAAATCTTCACGCCATTAGTGGTTATTTAAATTAGTAGTCTATTGTCGTATTAACCAATATAAGCCTAAAAGAAAAGTTTAAAATAACAATACCCCTCAGCAGGCGGAGGCACAAAAACAACACTCCACAATTTGAACCAACTCTTGTCAGATTCTACTGCAAACTATGCCATAGGGTAAACATAACATTGCACTTACAGTAGCTGACCTCCGATACTAAGCAAACAAACTCGAGAACTAAAGCCAACAAACTCTTAAGGATATAGATTCTATTCTATAAAAACTGATTTGCTTAACCATGTAAAACTCAAATACATGTACAGGATGTCCTGGAATTTATATGAGAGTTACGCTCTGTGACAACCGCATTTATGTATATTAAATTTCTTATCAATAGATAGAATGTCGTTATAGCATTACTCAAGACCAAAGTGTGTTACTAAGCTGGCTACACATTGTCTATTACGGGTCAATAATTTTAAAGGTTCAAAGCCACGAATTCCACATTCATGCGTTATTTTTATTACGAGAACCTATCCTCTTGAAGAAATAAAATGAGAAATAACCAAATTTCTTGTAAAAGTAATATTGACTTTCGTGTTCTTATCAATTTCTCTGTCGCAATAAGAAAAAACCGTTGCCATACCAACTGTTGGCGATTGCGCCAATCAAATCCAAAAAATTGGAGACAAAAAAGGATAAAATTGACGTAAGCTAGCGACAACGTAATTAATTTGTTTTCTAATCCTTTATCAATATGTTAATTATTGTTTACAGATCACAACATTTACTGAAAAAACGTTGCAACGACAAATGTGTCGCATCGCACATCGTTGTCGAATTTCGAATTATTGAAAACTTCCATATCCATTCTATGTATATGTTATCAGCAATGTATAGAATCCAGGCTTCGTATACCATGCCTAGCCTAAATTTTGGCAAAGTATAAAATATCATCTTGTATAGACCTGTTAAAGTTAGTTTAGCTCAATTAACAAAAATTTCACTAATAAAAAATTAAGCTTAAATTTATGTCCAAATTCAACTTAAACTCTTGCATAAGATAACCATTCCAGTTTGCTAATTTCTTATTATGCAAAAAAAAGTATACAATGTCTGCATTCTTAACACTGTCAGTAAAATCAAAACATCATAAAGCAATCCCTAAAAAATTATAACAGAACTAGTATACCTGTCAAAATATTTTTCTGTCAAAATGACAGGAAAGTTTTTTCGTTATTTTTGTTTTATTTTGTTACAGGTATGTTTATATCATTTTACACCCATGTCACACATACACATCACAAATAATTAGAAAATAGGTACTTACTGGTTTCGACAGTCTCATTGACATCTGTTTAATAAACCAAAAAAAAAAAAAAAATAAGATAACAATCCAAACCAATGAAAACAATATACAAATGATAATGAAGAAACACATATCTTGATCTTACAATAAATTTATTAACCAAACTTACCGATTCCGAAACACTCAGGACTCATGGTAATGTCATCGATTGCAACGAAAGAGAATTTTCTTAATGAAAGGTAACCTATAAACACTAAATGGTATCTGTAAAAAGAAAACGATAATAAACTGAATGCCAATTAACATATCAAAGACCTATTACAAAACAAATTACAGTATTAAAAACTAAAATTAATTAAAACCACATTTTCTAAATGAATCGTCTCAATCTTAAACCATACCGAACTAAGTGAAAAAACTTGCACTTTGAAAAAATCATGATTTTATTTATAAATAATCCATAAGGTTGAATGTTATTTTCATTGGTTCATAGTGCCGTGCAACGCTGTATAATTGGTCCAGTGATATAATTGCAGAGTCTGGTGTAAAAAAGCGTTAAGTGACATTGTTGCATATAGAAGCATTTTCGAAGGTGTTAGGTGCACTTCTACTTTTCTAACGCATAATTTTAAGCAAAACAATAATATATGCAAAGATGTTAGTGCAAGAAGTGTGAAGTAGTCCATAAACAGCAAGGCAAGTTCAGATTTTTAAACAGGTTTTCCTCGAAATTGTAAAAATGTTACTTAACACCCTTTTACACCAGGCCATTCAATTCTTAGTGTATGTCTAGATCACGACTTATTGGTCTCATTTAATGCATAAACCCAAAAATTGTCAAAAGTTCAGTTAGTTCACTTTAATTTAACACGAGCCAAATATGAATGCAAAACTTCATACCAATACAGACCATCTTTCACCCCCCTTTGAATATCCAACAACAAATGATTTACTAACAACCAGTGCTGATTTTCAGGGAATACAAAGGTATAAAAGTGTATTTTAACTATAAATTTTATCGATTTTTTATCTCTATTCTATTGATATTTCATCGATTTATATCGATATTTGTGTCGATGTTGATCTTGCGTACCGCCTAATTTATTTAAGAAAACATGCTCAACTAACATTTACATGAAAAAAAACTAACTGTACATAAGGAAAATCCTCTATAGCAGTAAAACATTTACATGTATTTGGAAAGTCCCCATTTTCAAAACCGTGCAAGAAGAAACATTGTGTGAAAACATAAATGAGTGTAGTTTTATCAACAAACACAAATCTCCACTATGTTCTTAATGTTTAATTTATTTGACAAACACCCTTAAATATATAGAAAAAGAGAAAACAAGCTAACAATTGGTGGCTTTCAACGCGATATTAAGAATTACAACCTCGAAAATGGCCAAAACATGGTTTACGTTCTTTAACCTCAGCTCTGGCGTCATTCGTGGTTATTATCCACTGATGCTTAATAAAACGAGGGTCTTAACATTACAAGAGAAAGACGAGAGGACACCCACTCTCAATGACGTCTGAACCACCAGACATGTCATGGTTTGGCGTCAAAATGAAAAATGGGTTTTTTCTTATTTTTTTTCGTCCAATTTGACCTCCCAGCTCCAAAATGAACCAGCCAGAGAAGTGAAAAAAAAGGTTAGGTTTGTAAAATGTTTATAGCAGTTTTTCGAAGGACTAGTAATAAAATGTTACGGTTCATCTGTTTGAAAGAAAAGGGGTGGTTGGACGTAGTAAAAGTTCAGTTTCAGTGGCCATAATCGAAAAGAGATAGGTTTTTCATAGCCTTCTGAAAACAAATCTCACTTGCTAAATGGACACACATGTTAACTTACCAGTTACCACCAAGTTTTTCAGGTTAATAGTACATTAACTAGTACATTGTCAGACTGTCTAGAATGTTTCGTGTACATCTATAATTGAAGGCTTGCCCAGAATATCGTTGCATTTAAAAATTTATAGTTTTGAGTAAATGGCAAAAGAAACATTCAGCAACACATTGATTGTCACATATTAGGTGACCAATTTCAAAGTGATATATGTATGTTTTAGGTAGGTATGAGTTTGTCTATTGACGGCATGATTTTGCATAATAATCTCAATATTGAATTTTTGTATCATACAACGTTATTCTGGACAAGCTATCAATTGTATATTATAATTGGATTTTATTGAAATAAAACTGCGTTGAGAATCGCTGTTCTGTCCTTACATAAAAAAAACAAGTAGAACTACATTACAAATACCTTTGAAGAATACGATTTATTTTTGCCATATACCGATATACAGTGTCCCAGCCAAGCGTTCCCAATTTTATACTCGATTGTATAACTGAGTATTTGATAAAATAGCATCTTAAAAGGGGATCTTTGAAAATAGTAACATTGAAAAGACCCTCAAGATGTTATTATACCCGAAACTCAGAATTTTCATGATATTAGCTTTTCTAGTAAATAATTGGGAACACCGACCCTGATTTCTGCAATTTTCGATTCGACTGATGCAACTTTTGTTACATGCTTATGCGATTTTCGATTTATGCGAATCTCGCGTAATGCGATTCTTGATATATTGGACTATACAGTGCATTCTCAAGAACGCCTGTAGATGACAGTATACGTTCAATTCCCAGCTCACTCATTCACAAACTCACAAGTGTAACTATATACAGGTGTTGCACTACACGTTGTAGTTAAATTTTAAAAATAAATTTGTACACGTTATAATTTTAAACAATAGGCATATTTTATTTAAAAAATCTTTACTTGCAAGTGTATTTACTTTAACAATAATCACTCCATTTTGTTGTAAACAATGATCAAATTGACTAATTACAACCTATTTAACTTGACTTGTCCGTTGTTTGTTTGCTTGTGTGTGATTTAATTTGTCCAAATTGACTTTCTGAGATATCGGGATATCTTCCCGATATCCCAGAAAGCTTAAATTTGAAACATAAACACAGTCTGCGGTACATTTACTTCTATAAATTTTGACGGACCAATGTCGTGTCGATTTCGAGAACACGTCACGTGAAGATGGAATTTTTCTCGTAAAGTGTTGCCAACGTTCACAACCACATAACAAGGGGTCCAAGTTTTGCCTATGAGCCTAATTTCGTATCTCGGTTCTACTGCTAGGACCGGTATAGCTCCAGCACGTCTGCCCAGAGGAAGTCAAACAGATTTAGTCGTAAAAGTTTGGTGGTCCAGAAACCCTTTTGTTCGTGAAAACCTTTTTATTAACATTTTTCGTGTTATTTATAAATTAGTTTTTGCAGGGTTATTAATAGTAGTTCTTTCCGCCTAGTGAAAACAAAATTTTTGTAATTTGCATGGGTACAGTGTCAATTAAAGGGTGTGTGAGTTCTGCGCTATCGGGTTCTCTTGTTGAGGAGCTAGAAGACTAGATGTCGGTTTGAAGGTTTGTTCCTAATTTCAGCTCCCTTCATATTTGTTATTTTGTTCAGGGGACGCAATTAAGAGCTTATGGTGAACAATGCATTCGCTGCAGAAAATATTCCACGCAAATTCATGAAACATAAGCTGGCGTTAAAAAACTAGTGAAGTTTATTTGTGTACTTGCTTAGAAGGTTAAACGATCTTTTTTCTTTACTTTTTTACAACTTTTCATTTAACTTGACCGGTCGTAAAAAATGTTTTAACATGTTTCATTTTTTTGAGAACGTTTTTTTTACCTATGTTCCTAGTATCGTAGACACTTAAAACTTGGTATACTAATTAATCCTGCATGAGAATTTTATCTGTCAAATTTGAAGACATCCAGGTCGCGTTATTTACGACCTTTACGGTATGTAAAGATTAGTTTTACCTGGTAAGGTGTTGCTTACGCTCCGATCCGCTTTTTTTGAAACTTTTAATTTGGGTTAGCATACAATTAGTTAACAAAATTACAAAAAAAATGTTAGCGCTCTCTGCTGGTAAAATACAGAAAATTAAACGCTCAAATATAGTATGTCATTGAAACCTGAAACTGTCATACTGAGTCACTTGGGGAGATGGAATGGCTCCGAATGGACTCGCTCCGAATTGACATATTTGCAGTGACTGGACTCGCTCCGAATTGACTGTCTCCGAATTCCACGTGAGGGCGTTGGAATCACTCAGAATAAACTTGTGCCGAATCGGAATCGCTTCGAAAAAGTACTCCCTCCCCCACAGTCACTCTCACTACCCAACCTAACCTAACCCCTCCTAACCTAACCTAACCCCCCTAACCTAACCTAACCCCCCCTAACCTAACCTAAACCTAACCTAATCTATAAAAACAATTCTAAAAACAATTTTCGGAGTGGTTCCGATTGCTGCAATTTGGATTCGGAGCAAGGTCATTCGACGCAAATCTGATTCGACACGAGTCCAGTGCGTGCGAAAATTCGGAGTGGTTCCGATTCGAAGCCAGTCTTTTCGGAGCGGTTCATCCCCTCCGCGCGGGGATGCAAAACGAAGCAAAAAAAACAAACAAAGAGTTTTGCCGCCAAATTGAGAACGGTTTTCCGTTTTACGGATGACGTCATGACTAATGCAAAACAAAATAACAACGAAACGAAAACGATGGCCAAAAGACGAACGTGCGGAAGCGTGAGCGAAAGCGTGTAAGTGTGCAAAGTGAACTTAGCCGAGTCATAATTCGGATGCTTTGCAGGGAAGGCTTTTGTTTACAACTCACGTTATAAGAATCCATTTCTACTGGGTAATTTTTTTTTATCATTGATTCTGTGACATGGAATAAAAACAAATCAACATGATGTTGCTAATGAAGTTGCATGATGTTGAGTTCATATATACATGTAGTGACTGCCTTTTTCACTAATGCTTATTTTCTTTATTTTTACAAAGTTGCTGAATCTATAGTCATGTCGGATGGATGTTGGGAAATATTGGATCGTCATCCTAATTATCCATTTATTTATCATAATCGACTTAATTTTGAACACCATCTCAGCTGTTGCAAGAGTTCATAATGAATACGAGTTACTTATATACGTGTAAGTATTAAGTAATCCCTTGGTGGGATCTCTAGCTAGTATGTTAACTTACCTCCATTTTGTGAGTATTTTTATTTAGCCAATTTAGCTAGATCATGTAGATCTCAGGGTTAGCATTTTATCTTTCAAAAACATTAATTCCTACCTTGAAATACATAATTTTTCACTAGTTTGGTCAAAAGGGTCATAAAAAGTTTACTACTGTTCAATTATACTTTCTATCCTTTGCTCTTTGCAACAGCTCCTCTATTCATTTTGCTGTATGTTTCATTAATTTCAGCATTCAAGATGTTTTGCAAATCTTTGCGATATTCATGATGTTTCTACTCATCTTCAATACCTACGTATTCCAAGCTGGATTAGTTGGGTTATTGATGAAAAAATACCGTGCACCGTTGTTCGTCAGCATCATCTACCTGTGCCTTAGTATTCCATTGCATTCCTACTTGCTGGTATGAATTCAGCTGTTCTGATACACTTTACAACACTGAATCGTTCTTATTACTAACACTATTTACTTCATGTACTCAAAATCATTTTTTCTTCTTCATTAATAATAAACAGAAGAAACGTTGGGACAACCCATCCATCTATGCCTGGGATAACGCTTTGTTCACTTTATTCATCTTTCAACGAACCTGTAAGTATAGCAATTTAGTTTTCACTTGTCTTCAACCTTTCAATTACAGTAATAAACATATTGTGATTATTATTATTATGTGATATTGGTGATAAACATATTTTAAAAAAATAAATTGATGAAAACTTTTTTTTTTATATTTTAAACATCAAAAAAATTCCAATAGCACCATGCACCAAAAACTTGTCCGAAAAGATCACATCTGCATAATGTCAACAACAGATGTTTTCTTTTATACAGGTTGTACTTAAGTGGTTTAGTCAAATTTTTACTAGACAAAACAATGCAAAATCTATATAAACATGGGTCGTAAATGCATACCTACAGCAATTACATGATTTCACCCTGTTACCGCAGAAGAGAAGCAATTGCAGACCCATGTTTATATGGAATTTTTGCTTTGTTTTGATGCATACATCTGTGGTTAAAAGTTGACTAAATTTTTTGGGACACCATGTATTATATATTATTAACACCTGTTATATATTACAGTACTCTGACAATACAACTATTCACCCATTTACTTTGATCAAACAGTGTAACTAATCGTTGAAACGGTGAACTGTTGGCATCGAGTTCACCGATATAAATTAATGTACTGCAACAGAAAGATATTATTATTATTATTATTATTATTAGTTATTATAAACGTCTCCAAAATAACTATGCCGATATTCACAGTTAATCAGGGCTTTCCTGTGGAGATGAAATATTCATAGGGTCGATTTTATTACTTTCAGTGGCCGTCTTGCACTATTACTTATTAAAGAGAATGATGCTGTGGGTGTCCAATCCTCGTCTGTATGGCGATTCTCACTGGTTAAGAGGTGAAATGGACAGAAGAAAATAAAGATGCTCCGACTAATCATGCATCCCTTCAGCAATATCAATAAATCATTACACATCAACAATTGTCCATTTCCATGGTTTATTTTACATTATGTACACTTCTCTAGATTCATCAAAATGGTTATTCTACTTGACACATATTAATACTAAACGATAACTACAAATTATAATTATTATTATAATCATTATTATCCCTCATAATCATCAGGTGGAATTCCTAATTCTTCATCAGTCCATTTTGATGGATCTGGGATGTTCCATTCACCTCCCTAGTTAGAAACATAATCATTAGGATCAGGTTATATTCTACAGGGTGTTCCTGAAAGGTCTTAACCACAGATGCTACGCATCATAACAAAGCAAAAAGTCCTCATAAACATGGGTCTGGAAATGCATACCTACTACGATTATGAGACATGCATTCCAGTGACTTCACCCTGTGTTATCTCAGAAGGGAAGCATCTCTAGACCCATGTTTATACTGTCTATTTGCTTTGATTGGATTTGTAGCATCTGGTAAAAATTTAACCTGTAACCTGTTAGGAACATCCCGTATAATAATTCTGTTAGTCAACAAGAGGAGCCAAACAGCTCTCCTATCAAGTAATGCTAATTGTTCATAAGGTCCATGCAGTATCAGCAACAAAGTTTGTGTGCAAGTCATGTTCCAGTTTTTTAACATACTGTCATGGAAGAGTGTGATAGCTGTGTGGTCCATCTCATGCATGTACAGCTCCTCTACTAACAAACGAGTTACATTCCGGACGGCCATTCGTATCATGAAATGTTCGTAAGTCGCTAATCAACCATATCAATCCTAATTCTGTTTTTATTTTTATATATTGTACCAACTGTAGAACGATTCATCTTGAAAGAGCGTGCTACGTTAACCATTTTCTCTCCAGCATCGAGTCTTTTAAAAATCTCCACCTTCGTGTCCATTCAGATGGCTACGCTGCCAAGTGCCAACGCTATTACAAACAACTGGGATGCTGCCATTACGGTGCTGCACAGGAGTTAATAGCAGCCAGATTCCGTACTAGGCGGAATTGAGGCGCAGAACAAAATTTGATTTTGCGAAAAGGAGAATGGGAGCGAAACAAACAAAAAAATATATTTATGGTTGCGTTTGTTCGTATCTCTGAAAGTTCGTTAGTAGAGGAGCGCCTGTACTGCAAATCCAAACATAGTGCACCTTATGATACTTACAAAGACATGTTCTGGTTCTGTAAACAAATGCCACAAAACCCACCACCACATGAATGCACCCATCGTTTCTGCAAGTACGTAGAATTTTCTTTCTGCTTTGACAGGAGGTTGTCGATACCGATATCTGTGAAATGAAATGACGATCGGATCAGAAACGTCAACTAAAATATTTAGAAGCAAATTATTCTATCTGGGAAACAACGCTGTTTATTTTTATGACCACTGGGAGGGTCAGTTGATGTGTAAAAGATACTTGCCCTCCATATGGTACTCCACTTTTAATTGCAGGGGTAGTCGAAAAGCTTCTCCATGTCTTTGCACCCTGTAATGCGATGGCCGGTAATCTTCGAAACATTTTTATTTCAACCTAGAATGTCATAAGAGGATGGATTTTAGATGGGTGTAAGGTTGTCATTTATCACAACCAACTAATGAAAACAAGTCTTATATTCTAGTCTGATACCGATATTTGTTGGGCTATAGAGGCCCATTGAGTTATCATTATCAAAGGGTTATCATAACCCGTGCTTCTGCACGGGTTACTTAGTACCTATTTATATAAATACTGATTTTCACCACTGACCCCCCCCCCTCCTCTTAGCTGTTCCTTTCGACTCAAATTTTGGTAAAGTTTACCAATAAACCTTATTAGTCTACCTGTTTATAGTCAAAGTGGATATATCACTTTTATTATATTATAGCCATGTAGAATGGACCAGTTTACCTAAACCATTCCAAATGTCTTTTATCGGACACGATTTTTTTCTACAGTGGTATTGATTTTGATTTGCCTTTTTAAAACCACAAATACGTAAAGTAACACGTATAATAATCAAAATAATAAGAAAGAATACATTACCAATTCGTTAAAAACGAGTTGAGGACCCGAACCGGATCCTATGGCGGCTGTTGTTACTTTGCTAGGTGTTTAAATTTCACAATATGTGGCGCTAGGTGTATCGAATCGTAAAGATGATCTTCAGAGCCGAGCGAGCAGCAAAGGAGCGCTGTGAACCATTTTTGCGCACAGCTGCTTTTTCATTAGATCTTCGCTCAGCAGCTCCTCATCATCATCATCATCTTTGGGCTCGGAAAATAGGAGAAAATGACTATTTTAATATATTTCGAAGACGGGTGAGCTGACACTTGCTGTGCATGTTTTAATCTTTGGTTTTTTACGCGGGTTTTGCAAGAATTTTGGGGGAAAATGGATTTTGTGCGCCCTTGTGTAACCTGAAGGATGCTGTTTATTGATCGATTTGTCTTCATCTTTTGATGTTGCTGCTGGGAGAGAAATAGTTTTAGTGGTTAGAAATCCTGCCTGCGTAAATCTGCATTTTTATGCTCCATTAGCTCAATGCAAATAAATTTAAGTGCTTTTTCATCGCAGTGTAAACATTTTACTCAAATAGCAAATTCTAAATGAATTTCCTTGAAATTCATATTAAGAAAGACAGGTAAAATAATTTTTAAAAATATTTTCTTAATATTTCACTCAAAATACAAGACACATTGTATATTGCACAAACTTGAAATTACAATTAGAAATTAAAAACCAGATGACTCTGCTACTTACCTTACCTTTTCTACGTTAATATGAAGGTCTGCGGGCAATATAATGATACCTAACTCTTAGTGTTTTCACAATATATAACAACTTATATATTTATGTAAATATTTATACATTATGTATACATTTTTATAATAAAGTAAACTGAGTATCGGTACTTTGTGGTTAGCTGAGAGTCTCGCTTGTGGCGCTACTTGTTTGTACTTGGGCTATGGGTTTGGAGGCCAGTTTATGTTAGTTATAGGCTTACAAACAAAAACATAGTTAATAAATAGATCAATTAATGATTCATTAAATTCATTACTTATACATTTAATATGTTTTTTGGCTTAGCTTTAACTAACCTAAACTGGCCTCCAAACTCATAACCCAAGTACAAACAAGTTGCGTCACAAAGCGGGCTTCTCAGCTAACCACGAAGTACAGTAAATTGTTTTTGCGTTAAGTTAGAATGTTGTAAGATCGTGATGAGATAGGTGAGCAGCAGCAGTAGCGTGGCTGGTTTACATAATTGGAACAGGATTGGCTCCCTCCCGCACACTCCCATTGCTGGATGATTGAACTGGCTGATGTATTCGTGCTGATGCAGCAGTCATTTGGCCATTACCAGATGCTTGTTTTACCATGTCATTGAGTTTTCTGTGTTAAATTTTAAAAACTAATTGACAAACATGATTTTCATGTAGTATTAACAGAGAATACAGTCGAGCTTCATGCAACGAGTTTTTTTTTTTTTTGGTTTTGCTTTTTATTTATTTGTTTATTCTCCAACACTATCAGCGTACATGATTATACATTACAGTTCGTAATGTATAATCATCCCATGAGTTTAATTACTTCTTGGGATCACCAATTATTATTGGTATTTGAAATAGTTTACTGCTTGATTATGTCACTTATGGATTAAAATTTGTTTACACGTATATTGCTCGTTAAAATAAGATTAATTTGGTTTGTCTGTTTGCATTAAGTTTTGTGATCTTTGTTGTCAAGTTTGTTTTTTTTTTTTTGATATGTATGCTCGTATATTGTTCCAGCAGACTGTTGTGAGCTAAATAAAATAAATAAAATTTGTGCTGGCACAGCCCTCGTCATGAGAAAAACTCGTTGTATGAACTACATTTTACTCTAGTATAGTGCATAATTCATGTAAACTTTGCAGTGTCCCTCTTGACACACTTTCTATAGTGCAGTGTAATAAAATGTTTTTAAATCACATAGTTCACGTAATGGACGTAGATAATAACCCATAGGAGTCACAAAGTTTACTCTCTTTCACCATAGTCGCATATTTTACGAGTTTTCTTTTAATTTCAACAGTGAAGCGGTTTTTAAAAAAATAAATTACTTTAGAGGAAAAGTGTATTATTATAAAAATAAAATAGAAACTCCACGGTTAAGAAAAACTTGTGTCAACAGATATAATCACTACCAGATTAAACAAATGACACCCAAATGATTTTTGTGTAAGGCATCACTAAACGATGCTCGTTGTCCAAGTTTAGCTCGTTATATGAAACGCGATTTCACTCTTAAAACTACTCATTGTGCACAATCTCATTATAAAATCTCGTTATAATAAAAGCTATTATAGAAATAGCTCGTTATAGGAGGCTCGCCCATAATCGTATTATGATCAAAATAATCGACATGATGAATTTCAGTCCATGAAAAGAAATCAAAATTAGAGCACAACACTGTCCTAAATCATTAAATTTTTATACAAAAAAGTTTGTATTTGATTGAAAATGAATTGACCTTTAACGAAGGGTCCTTTAGACCTTTGTTAATTGCAACTGATTAGTGTATCAAGGCATTATATGAACCATTTCCTGTTACACAAACTTGTTTTTTTGCTTTCTAAAAAGATTGAACTTTACTTTTTCAATTTACCGTGAATATGTTTTGTATCAATCCAAAATATTATAATTGACATTTTAATGTACAAGCGGGAACAAAACCTCAAAGCAACTTTCTTTTTTGTATCATTTGTAATTTAGAATTTAACATTTTCTTATCGTAAAGGAAACATTCTCGTGGCCAAGTTGACAACTCTACAAACTTGCCTAATGCAATGTTCAGAATACACATCTTTTCATTATTAGAATACATCAATTTTATCAAGCATTTTTAAACCAGAAAGAGGAGGAGAATAGTGACTGGGTAGTACCTGCAATTCACTTGACGTTTTGCCTTTTGCCAAAGGACTTTTCGGCATAAGTTCTTGTAGAAGAAGTTTTTAGCCGAGTTAGTAAAAAGATAGAAAAATGAAAAATAATCAAATGAAGTGAAAATGTAAATTTTGCTTGAAAGTCTCTCTTCTGGGATCAGTCTATTTAAATCTAAATACCTACAGTACTTATCTCTCCTGGAATAAATAAAGAATATTTATGCTAACGTCTTTATCTATAGGTCTAGGTATATTAAGGAATATCTGCCTTTGATAAAGACATTTTTTTTATCGACATGTAACACAATTTATTCATCATAACAAATTGCAATGTTTGTTACTTGTTGTACTAGTAACCTAGCATAGAGATGAAATTTGGATGTTGTTGGTTTTTATTTGTCAAGGGTTATGAAGCTGCCCTCAGCAGCAGTAGCCAATTCGATGTCTTCGTCCGAGGAGCATAGGAGCTGGCAGGAGCAAACTCA
The DNA here is from genome assembly GCA_034695005.1 of Cryptops parisi. Taxonomy (NCBI): domain Eukaryota; kingdom Metazoa; phylum Arthropoda; class Chilopoda; order Scolopendromorpha; family Cryptopidae; genus Cryptops; species Cryptops parisi. The sequence continues at coordinate 15,965 of JAQIWH010000208.1, forward strand.
GGGAGGCGTGTGGTGAACTATCCGAAGAGAAACAACAGCCACGGAAGATGTTGCTGGGTTGGGTGTCAGTGGCAGCGCTGGCTGCGTGGACAATTTTGCTCTTTTGGGCAGGTAGCGTCGTCGGTGGCAGCAACCCGTTCATCTACAACATCGGCGGTGCCCTCAGCAGCGGTGAGAGTGTGGCTTGCTTTGTACAGGCAATTGAAAACGTCAACCATGATGACAGCCTGATAGGCAAGCTAACCACCCTCTATGCGGCCACCATCCTGATGAATCCCAATCCGATTCGGGCAGCGCTTTCTGTGTGCGAGACGCTCATTGCAGCTCAAGTCTATGCTGTCGTGGTCAGTCATCCGACCGAGGGTGAGCTTTCACCCGCTGCCGTCTCGTACACCTGTGGCTTCTACCACATCCCTGTCATTGGCATCAGTTCCAGAGATACTGCGTTTTCCGACAAGGTAACCTGCTCGATTTCATGCATAGACACTCACTGAGACCAGCTTGACAAACACTAAGATAAGGTCCAAAAGTGAACTAACTCATTTTTTACAGTTTCTGATATTGATAATGATAATGACATTTATTTTGTCTCATGTTTTTAAATTAGTTATGCAAAATATGCTTATACAATTTTTTTTTTAAATGAATACACGTGTTTATGCACTTGTGCTTAAAACATTGGAATGGGACTTTGCGGATAAAATAAGGAAGAGTGTTCCATTGAGAATGTACGGAAATCTACGTTGTGAGAAAGTTGTAAAGTTACTGGGTGGGATCAATCCATCTTATTTTTACATAAAATGAGGCCCATTAAGTCATGATCTAGGCACATCGATTAGAGACGATTACTTACATGCTATAATCTGCAAAACAAAGCAAATCCAGTTTCGCGCTACGAAGCAATCGGAATAGCATGTAACCATATGGAGAAACCAAACTTAAAATAATCGTTGTTTCAAATTGAAGGGCTCAGAGCAGTAACCAATCATCAGCTCCACTTTTTAAAACTTACAGCATCGACAAGACTCTTTTGAACAGTTAAATATGCAAAATGTTTCAATGAACCATATACAGTATATACTGTATGGACAAATCACTTTTATCAATGCATTATTAATTTTTACCAAACATTTTGCTGGCATAGTTGTGCACCAAATTGTTCATCCTTTAATCGTTAATTAACGAAGTTACCAAAGTGGTTAACGATTTAACGTTTAAGTTAACTTCGAAAATCATCAACACTCATTAACTTCCAATTATTTAGTTCCGTTTCTCAAATCCGTTAACTAAGACAGAGAGGCAGTTCTGTTGAATCATCGTCAGTTACACTGATTGTCCCCACCACTTCAAATGCCAGTCAGTCCTAGGACTATAGGAGGAGGAGGAGGTTTACATCTATTGAAAAAATTATTTTCGGTAAAAAGTGGAGCTGACTGTGACTGGTTTACTGCCCCGAGCCCTTCTATTATACAACCCCTCTCAATTTTCCTAACGAATGGCAGGATACCGTTAATCGGTTCTAAGTTGTTTTTTGTGTGTTTAAAATGGTCACTCAATTCCTATCGAAAATGGGAGTTTATCCCTTTCGCTTAATTGGCATCATGACAAAATGGTGTATTAGTGCCAGCTTAAGCATCATTCGTAGCAACATTATCCAATGGTTGCTTTAAAATGTTAATCATTTGGTCATATGCGTCATTCTTAAACAGGAGAAAAGATAACCTAGTTAGGGCCTTTGTTAATTTACTCGGACTTTCTTATCATGACATTGAACTTGGCAAATCGTGAGTTGATGTTCATAACGAGGTTTTGCTATATCAATTATATTGTTCAATACGAATTTCATTGCTTCTCGTTGGCATAACTCAACTTAAAAATCTTGAATTTTGTGATGAATTAGATATTGATTCACAAGTTTCCAATTTTATGAATTTTCTTTCTATTTGTTAGAACATACATGTGTCCTTTCTACGGACTGTTCCTCCTTATTCTCATCAGGCCGATGTTTGGGTGGAGATGCTCGCTCATTTTAAATACAAGAAAGTGATTTTTATACACAGTTCGGATGCTGATGGAAATGGCTTGTATGGAAGATTCCAAAATGCTGCTCAGGATTTAGTTGATGAGCAGGAAATCAAAGTAATTATCTACCTCACCATCCTTGCTCAACATTCATTTTTATAACGTGTTCGAATAAAAAACATCGTTAAGCTTTACATCAATTTGACTTATTCAGCAACAATAGATTTTCTTTGGAAATGTGTAAAAAATTTCAAGTATTGAACAAAAAACACTGAAAAATTGACCGAACAATCCCTCCAAAGTCCAAACGCTACAAGTAGTGTCATTGTCGATCTACAAATTGCACATTGCACTTATACAGAGAAGCTAGCGCTAACCAACTTATCAGACTAAAGACCACCAGACTCAATTTTTGTTGTGACTAATTGAACAGTTTGCGAACCAATGTGACGTTAGAATCTTGCCCGACCAATGAAAACTGGTTGGGAAAAAAGTTGACATCACAGTGGTTCACAAATTGCTTGATTTGTCACACCAAAAATTGCTTGTAACAGAGGACTTTAACAAACTTAAGTTATATTCCTTCACGAAAGTCACTCAAAGAAACAGAATTTTGCTACGCTTTTGTGTTTCTTTCGCAGAGTGTATTTTTGTAAGGCAATTGTTAAGCAAGGATAATTTGCACATACAGTATTTTTTTTTATCACTGTTGTTGACTTTACAAATATTTTGTGCTAAGAATGGTATCATTCTTTAGGTGGAACGAGTTATTGAGTTTCCACCAGGCATGAGCAATTTTTCTAGTCGTTTACAAGATGTTAAAGACAGTCAGTCAAGGGTATTTTTACTTTATGCAAGGTGAGTATTTAAGATCACTTAACATTTTTTGTGTGCAGTTTTTCTCAATTCAATCAATCAATTCAACAACTTCGCATGTTTTCAATCATGTTGTAGCTCAGAAGATGCCAATAGCATTTTTATTGATGCCAAAGCACTAAATATGACCGACTCTAGTTATGTTTGGCTGGTAACGGAACAAGCCTTAAATGCCAGTGAAAAACCTGATGGTAAAAATTTAAGACTTTGTGACGTTTCAGGGCTTTTTCTTGTTTGTTTTTTGTCTACGTTTGATTTTCACATAAAAATTGGATTTGTTTGATTAGGAATTCTAGGTTTGAGATTAGTGAATGCTAGTGATGAGTCTGCACACATTGAGGATAGTGTCGTCATTGTTGCCAAAGCTCTGAAAAAAATGTTTAACAGTGAGAACATTACTGAAGCTCCCAAAGATTGCAATAGTACTAGTGTGGCCTGGGACACTGGAAAGATGTTTATTAAGTAGCTATCTAAACACATTGTTTTTTTCTCGACGCTTACTTTAACCAACGAAGGAGTGAATAAAAATGTCTATCTGTTTAGGTATATTAAAAAAGAAACTCGAATGTATGGCAAAACTGGTCATGTGGCTTTTGATGACAATGGTGATAGAAAGAATGCAGAATACGAGGTGATTAACATTCAAGGAGGATCTCCAGTGATCGTAGGAGAATATTCCTATAATGAGGTGAGCCACATCATTATTTTCGAAACATATTTTTGGTGTGACACGTTTTTTGGTTGTACCCGATATATGGATTGTTGTTCTTTCAGCACAAAGGTTGCATGTAGTCTTACGTCAATACTGTGGTCGTGTACAACGTGGCCCCCTTTTTTTGTAAGGGTGATATCTTAAAATGATAAATTTAATTGTTTATATTTTTGCTGTTACAGACGAAATCTCACATGGAATTAATTGTTCACGATAATCGCATTGTGTGGCCTGGTAACGAGATGTCTAAACCTGAGGGTTTCATGATTCCATCTAATTTACGAGTAAGCAAAACCCCTTAAGAAATGTTTTGTTTGTTGATTTTAATGTAGAAAGAGGGATAGTATTAGATGGGTACTTCTTTTTTAGGTAGTAACATTGATTGAAAAGCCATTTGTTTGGGGTCGTCTTCTTGATAAAAATGGAACATGCAAGAAAAATGAAATCGAATGTCATCAAACGAATAGCACTAAGAATGGTAACATTTTCATTGGAATGGCTTACAAGTTACTTAAATGCTGTTTGGTATCATTCAAAAACTTTTTATTTTGATGGTTATGAACTGTAGAAACGACGATTTATTGTTGTTGGGGCTATTGCATCGACTTGCTCAAAAATCTGAAAACAATGGTTAACTTCACTTTCACTTTGCACTTAGGAGAAGATAAACGTTACGGAAGTTATGAGAGGGTGAGCTATTCCTTAATGTCAAATTCGAACATAAATGGTGGACACTTGGTGGTTTAAAATAATGCATACTGACAACACTGTTTTGAAATTTAAAATCATACTGACATCTTGTATATGTTTAATTGTCAGATATTCATCCACAGTGACACTGCTGGAAAGAGGAAATGTCTTTTGAAGACATTTGCTGTTTTTCTTTTCTAGGTTATTACTTCACCCAAGAAGGAGTGGACAGGTTTAGTTGGTGAATTAGTCAATGATAAAGCTGACATGATCGTTGCTCCTTTGACCATCAATCAGGAACGGTCTCAAGTAGTGGATTTTTCTAAGCCTTTTAAATATCAAGGGATAACAATTCTGGAAAGAAAGGCAAGTTACAAGTCAAATTTTCATTTTGATCTCAATGTCATTTACTTTTTAAAATCTGATGGTTATGTCGATGTTGGTGTTGTAGCAACCCAAGACTTCAACGTTGGTATCATTTTTACAACCCTTTCAAGACACATTGTGGATCTTGGTGATGGTGGCGGTGCATGTGGTCGCTCTAGTTCTTTATCTACTTGATCGTTTTAGTCCATTTGGTCGATTTAAATTGGCCAACAGCGATGCCACTGAAGAAGATGCTTTAAACCTCTCCAGTGCTATTTGGTTTGCATGGGGAGTATTACTTAACAGTGGTATAGGAGAAGGTGAGCAAAAATATTTTACTTCGTGGTTTGCAATAAAGGAGCAATTAAGAAGTAAATCATAATCACGTCTTTAAATCCTTCATCTCTATACTCGCATGCATGGTAACGAAAGTTTATGTTTATTTTTCAGGAACTCCACGTAGTTTTAGTGCCCGAGTATTAGGCATGGTCTGGGCAGGATTTGCCATGATTATAGTAGCATCTTATACTGCTAACTTAGCTGCATTTCTAGTGTTGGAACGTCCAGAGACAAGTCTTTCAGGAATTAATGATGCACGGGTAGGTGGTCGATGTCAAATGCTAAACCTTTTTACCCTTCTGAACCAAAAGTCAAAAACTTCTTTTTATTAAATTTACTGAAATTTTTAACAATAGTTAAAACTTTTACGGCATAATTTCACACTGGCTTCTTCTTGAGGGCTTCTTTCAGCATTTTATTTTCTTTAGAATCTTCCCATTTTTGAATATCTTTTGAAAGAAGCCTTAAGGAGGGATTGAAACATTGGCTATTGTATAACTTAGTCGATTTAAATATGGGCTTGAAGATCTTTCATAGTAAATATTTTTGTCGTTTTGGTAGTTGAGAAATCCAGTTGAGAATTTCACTTACGCTACCGTACGAGGAAGTGCAGTGGATATGTATTTTCACCGACAAGTGGAATTATCCAACATGTATAGAACTATGGAAAGTAACAATTACGATACTGCAGAAGAAGCTATTGCTGCCGTGAAAAATGGGTGAGATTCACTACAAAAAAAAAAGATCTAGGATTAATACCTAGGGTTGGTGTCATTGGTACCTAGGATTTAATTACTTAATGTCCTTCCTATGATCTTGCAGAAAATTGAAAGCCTTCATTTGGGATTCATCTCGTTTGGAATACGAAGCAGCTCAAGATTGTGAACTAGTAACAGCAGGAGAACTCTTTGGTCGTTCTGGTTATGGCATTGCATTAAGAAAACACAGTCCTTGGTCGGATAAAGTGACATTAGCAATTTTACGTTTTCACGAAAGTGAGGAGGAGCTTTGTTGAATTGTTCATCCTGTTATCTCTAAGCATTAGTCTCACACTTTAAAAATGTATTTTTTTTTTTACAGTTGGTTTCATGGAGCAACTTGATAATGAGTATATTCATAAAAGCGAAGGAGAAGGTTGTCAGCAAACCGAGAAAGCTCCTGCCACTTTAGGATTAAAGAATATGGCAGGTAAGGGAAAGGCTAATGCTCAGCTCAGGTAAGACGATTGTTAGCTGGCTCCATTGTGTTTTGATATGTATTGTCTTTTCTTTCGCAGGCGTATTTATCCTGGTGGCGGCGGGCATCGTGGGTGGTGTGGGCTTGATCATCATCGAGATCATTTACAAAAAGCATCAGATAGCCCGCCAAAGGAAGATGGAGATCATGCGCCACGCTTTCGACAAGTGGCGGGGAATGGTGGAGGTGCGTTCCCGACTGACATCAGCTGTACGTGCTTCTTTGGTTGCGTTGTCGTTGTCAAATGATGTGTTCTTCTACTGTGTCTTGTGTGTCAGCTCTTTCTATCTAGCTCTTGGTGTGTAGTTTCTTTTCTCAATAGTTCTTACACGAAATTAAGAAGTTAATTTCATAGCCAAATCGTTGATTTATGAGATGATATTGTTCTTATGATATTTTACTTCCGAATTGAATGAAATTGCCTTGTTCACAAATTTCAAGCAACTAGCTCAAGTTTGCTCATTGCTGCTGATTGTCTACTTTATAGAGATACCAGCTACACAGTCTTTGTTTGCAGTGGTGAACACTACCACAAACGTATAAAGTGTAGAATTCTTTCAAACATACGTTAATCTAAAATATCTAATGCTGGCTTTTGAAATAAGCTTCAGAATTATACAGATACTTTAACCCCAACAGGTCACTTTTGATCTGTCAACACTGTTTATTTCCAACAACTATTAAGACAAGAACACTTTATTGTCAAATGCTATACGGTAATTATTTTTTGTGCACACACATTCACGAATTAATACCAGTTATGCATCTAAACTAAAATTAAGATCATTTCTTAAATTTAAATTTATTTTTTTGCGATCTTTTTCAACCTTTTACTTTAATATTTACATTGTCAATCTAAACTCAAAGTTAAATATTTTTTAGCTGATGGTTACACAAACACAGTGGTTTTATTGGTTACACAAACAAAAATGTACAAAACGGGTTTATGCTTTAGGAATTGTTTGGCGTTTACAAGAAACATTTGTGAGTAGCCTACATTTGATATACAACGAGTTATTCACATTTACAATAGACTTATAGTTCTTTAGTTTTAGTACAATATACTCAAACATATTTACTGTACTTAATAATAGTTATTGGATTCGTAGTTTACAAAACATGGTAACCATTTATTCAGATACCAGCTATACAATACATACGGGTTTAAGTAAAGCAAGATTGGAATACAACCAAAACCAAGATACTCATTTCAAGCACATACGTATTTTTAAGTAAGACAAAATTGGAGTCCAACCAAGACCAAGATACTCTTTTCAAGCATTTTTAATGGTTCAGCATCAATGCACCAATGTTGGGATTGGGTAGCTTATCCACTTAAATTTTAACGAGGGCACCGATTGGCCGTATGGCTGTGTCATTTGGCCCTCAGATTTAATTAAATCAGAAAATAATGGAATGATGATGAGGTGAGTAAGGTGAAGATGAAATAAGGTTTTATGATGCGAAACGGGAGAACCTTGAGAAACCTGACCCTCCTGGTGTCAAATTCCGAACTAACCACATGACATGAGCCGGAACTGATCGAGCCGAACTCGGGGTACACCAATGTTGATGTCACGTACAAAAGATGTTCACCTCGCAGATCTTAGTACAACTGCTGGCATGGGTAGCAAGGTCTTAGGTTGAACTTCAAACTCGAGCAAGTGAAAAAATTCTTGCTTTGTCGTCTTTTCATCCACTTTACAAAATCCACAAGTACATTAAAACACACGATATTGTGCCACTGGTTGCATCTATCATCGTAACAGCATGCTCATGAATGCATGATAGGTATGTGTTGATCTCTCTTTTTCAAAGATAGTTTTGATTCATTTGCAGAAACGACGAACTTTACGCGCCACCCTGGAAGCCCAGAAGCGTCTGCGCGCAAATGGCGTCGGCGATGGTCAGCCCGCGGAGAAAGCGGAGCCGATAATAGCGCCGATGGCTGGCTTTGGACATCGGGACAACGTGCGCAACCTAGCGCGGCAGTCGCCTCTGCGGCCCGACACCAGGGTGACTTCGTCCACCACGACCCACAACCCTATCTTTACAACTGACACCTACGACATTATCGTCTAAACCCTCCCCCCGCTTATGGTTTAGGCTGTCTGTCTGCCGTTATGGTTTATGGACTGTCGTTGCTCTACTCGTCTTTCTTTTCACGCTTTCGTGTTGGACATGATAGTCTTTCAAATAAAGCCGAACAGAAACGGACCATGCTCGGAATTATCAGTTGGAGAGTGATGGAAGACTTCGATTTCATCACTTCCAAGGTGAAAGATAATTCTGGGCTATTCACCGTTGCTTGATAACATGTTGTTGAAACATTGCAATATTACGTTTCTAGTAAATACAAGCGGCTTTAAAGCTCAATTTTGTTGATACAACTCTTCCTTCCCAGTTTTGTCCACACGTTGTATTCCAATGTACGTTCTTGTAATGACCGTTGTATTGTTTGTTCCCTAGCGGCTGGGTCTCGGTTGGCACCTGTGTCAAACTCGGTTTATCCAAATTCATGGAGGGTTCGTGCATAAACAGGCCACATCTAATCATCATCTTAATAGCAGCTGTTCAACTACTTCTGTAGAAAGAAGAAACCAAACTAACTTTTCTTTTGCACCCTTTGGAATTCAGATAAACCTGTATTGAACAGGTGCTAGCCTATGTCCAACCCATAAGATATATGCGTTCAATTAATTTTTTCAACTTGAGTAGGTGTAAGACGCAAATGGATAAGTAAGTTGGTAAAGTTATTTTCATTTGCTAAATGCTAAAAAAAGACTAATTTTAAAATTAGAACATACACAAAAGATAAAAAAAAAAAACTTTTGAAATATTCGTATACTGTATAAACAAGAAAGCAATGTTGTGAAGTTTAAATTTCTACTTCTGAATGGTTTTCTACTACTGATTATTGTATGTTTTATCCTCTTCATTTAACCTAAATTTCAGTTGTTTAAATATTTACATACGTATGTCATGGGATATTAGTCTTGTACTAGAACTGTAACCAGTATTTTATGTTTTGCTACTATGATTATTATCTTGGGTTACTGTCGATTATTATTGGGTGAAATCGATGCTGTTCTAGAAGCTCTTGAACATTTTTCAAGACTGACGCATGATCTTTTAATGTTCTAATGTGACTATTTTGGCCAAACTTCATTCAATATGTTGCAGAAGAATGACTCTAAATGTCTTATTCTTCCTGACCATGAGTGAATAATGTTATTAGTGAAACTAACGTTGTTGATGCTTTTGTTGCCAGTTTCTATTTTTATCATATAGCATACAAATTGTTACCTACTTTTGTAGATTACTTTTTTTGGGTACTGTATATTGCAATGTTCAATATTGTTGACGATGGCTATCTTTTATGTAGATCACTAACGATTTGGATTTCTTCATCCAAATACTGTATATGAAAAAAAAATAAGTTGCTGTTATTAATCATGGCATATTATATACAAGAAAAATGGCTCAGTTTCTTATTTGTTCTCATTTACAGCAGCATGAGCGTGCCAGGGCATTGTTGAATTTTAAGAGTTACTTTTAAAGCTATAGTTACCATATGAGTTACAAAACAGAAAAAAATAGTATTCCAGGCTTTTTTAAACGACATGAAGTGACAGGCAAGAATTCTAGCGAAGTTGGTAATTTGAGGGACTTAAAAGATGCAGTCGTATCTTGGAAGCTTCGGTTCGGAAACCGAAAGACCTGGTATTCTAACGAGTGTCAGTGACACTGTGTTGGAAACTGAAATGACGAGAAACCAAAGAGAATCTCTTCGCAAGACTCACTTTTCGAATGCCATTGGAAGGAGTTATTCGGAAATCTTAATTCAGGTACACTAATTAAGCTAGGTATTCTGTGGTCTTGGACTCTGCGAACAAACATCATCTCCATCAATACTTGATAAACCGTTCAGAATTGCCGTTCTATACATTACCAATTATATGTATTAGTATGCTTTTTTCTTCTTTAGGCTATCCCTAATAACGTGATTAGAACACACAGTGTTGCTAGTGAAATATTAATAGAGAAAAATGTACCACCAGGTAAGCTAAATTTCGTTTTGGGACGAATCGTTTAGTATACAAGGGTAGGCAGAAGTAAGTTTGCAGTCGTTCGTATGGAAACAAAACCAACTGTAAACCTACTTTTGCCCACGCCTGTATTTAAAATAACATTTTAAGTACTAATGTTATAGAAAAGGCACTTACTTACCTGTGATATTCTTAAACAGGTCTTGTAGATATTGTTTCTTCCAGTATTTGACTTAATCCTTAACAGCAAACTGGCCTGTATCTATTATACCTTTACCATTGTAAAATTATTATTACGAAATATAACACCACCTCTGTCTCAAATATGGTGTACATTTGGCAGATGTTTTGTCCAAAGTTATGGTTTACGTTTCTCACAGTAGCTTGATTACAATTCAAAATTTATGTAATTTGCGTAAATTGTAAAGATATTATGTACTACAGAGTGAATTTTTTTTATTTACTCATATGAATACATATATTTTTTATTTATTATACAAGGTGATCCAAAAGTTAGGGCTCAAGTAGGTTAGCAAGCTTTTGTTGTAGCAATAGCTGTAGTATTCCATTTCGCTTTTTAACTATAAATAATTTTGATTTATTGTTTCTACTATGTGAAGCATAATTTTCTGAAGCCACATGTTCATTGTTGCAGTCACAACGGGTGTCATTTTGAATTTCATGCGTTTTGACATGCTATGACACCTTCTCAAAAAACAAACAAATTGCAAGTTTCACCAACTAATTTACATATTAGAAAGAGGACCACATTTCTATTACTTGCTATAAGCCAAAAAAACATAGTTCGAGACAGTGCTGAATATTTATTTATTTTATTTATTTATTTATTTATTCATTTATATGCATACAATACGCTTAGTGTAGATGGCCATTAAGAAAAATCAGTTTTTATTGATTCTTGATCCAGTCGTACATATTTTATTTTATTTTATTTTATTTAAAATTTAAAAAATTCCTGAGGGACAAGATACAATGGTACAAACACAATAAACATTATTTATTGCATTAACTTAATTAAAAGCTTACCAAACTTTTGATAACTCATAGGAATTAAATCTATTACGTTGCCAAATTTTCGCAATCGCAAAGACATGACACGCATGATCACATATAATGAAACGTATTTTCCAGTCGACAAGATACATTATAAGACTTAAAATATGAACATACCATATGAAACTTAAAATTGTTACCTATCCTGACATTGTCATAATTAACAAAACTACCATAGTCGAAAAATGACACCTTCTGACACACTCAATTTTTGGTGTGGCAAGATAGTGGATAACTGTGACGTCAGCTTCTTACCAACCAGTTTTCATTGGTTGAGCAAGAAGCTAACGTCACATTTGTTTAATAAATTGCTCCACTTGCTCTACAAAAAATTGCATGCTTCAGGAGGCCTTTGCTTATTAAAAGATTTGTTTGTTGAGTCTGTTTTAAACTATGATGTATTATTAATTTGTTCAAGGTTAACATTTTTTTATAGATATACATTTCTTGCTATATTAATACAAAAGAGACCAGCCAAATAAAAAACGGAGAATGTTATTTTATACAGTTGAAAGTCTACATAAGCAAAACAGTTGTACTAGACAGTTAGATCACACTTGCATACGTGATAGTGGCAAATCGTACACACAGAAAACGAGTAACAAAATACATAAATAATTTATAATTACAATAATCAAACTTTATTTTTTTTACTAACTGCAAACTTATATTTTTTTTTTACACTTGTACAACGTTTTATCTCTTCTCTAGAAGTTTCATCAGTAAGATACGAAAAAAAAATAAAATACCGGTACGAGAAAGACAAGGTGAAGTGTTTACAAAATCATCTCTAACTACTTTGACTGTCTAAACAATTCACCTGTCTTTAACAGTTTCTTACATTTCTTTTCTACCTGACAAAAGCCTCTAGGAAGGAGCAAAAACGCAATGAAGGGTGTAAAAAAAGTCAAGGTGTGAAACATTTTTAATGGTAGTCTTACATGCATTACGAGATACTTAATTTTGTAACAACAGTAAGAAAAAAAAAGTTTTCTTGATAGTTTATTTGATAAACTTTAACTTCCCTACCCTCATTCTAGCTAACATGCTAGTTTATTTGATGTTTGCTTTTTTGATGTTTTCTGTTTTGTTTATTTGTTGTTGTATGTTTTTTGTTTATTCGGTTCCCTAGAACTGCCTAATGATAAAATAAAATAAATAAATAAATAAATAAATAAAAATAATTTTTACAATCAATGTGCCTTTTGTTGCACGTGCACTTGAATAAAATTATATTTCGGCATAATCCAATTGAGTCACGAGAAAGAATAAAAACACTCGACAGTGTGTTTTATAATGTAAAAGCTTTGTACTTGACGAACGTGACCACTCGTGTACTGTACATGCAAATGTTAAAGTTCAATTATACCAAAGCACTTTGTAGGCTACTGCTAGAGATGCTGCGGTCGATGTCCACTCCGTTGTCTTAATAAGTAAAGTGTTACTCTAGTGTTATTGTAGATTCGTTATTCTATGTATTGCTGTTGCGTTTTTCTAGAGTTCCAGATGTGTTAGCTTCTCTTTACAAAATGACTGTTTTTGTTTGCAGCTAAATCTTTTCAGGGACCCGAAACTGTCGAGGCTGTTTTTGGGAAAAAAGAAGACAGTTTTATTTTTGATTCGGTAAGTTTCACTCTGCTGCATGTATTACTTTAACTGATAGGTACTTAGAAGTTCTGTTACATAGAACATGTTATAAAACATATATTTAAATTATCGGTATATCTAGCACCAGTGTGCTTTTTTGGTAAATAAACACATTTCTGAGAAGTTAGTCTGGTTTATTTTGAGGGGTGTAGGCCTATCTAAAATTTTGATGTGTAGGCCTACTTATTACTGACTTTAAATGGAAAACCGCGAGAAGCAGCTTCTTGGAAACACTAATGAAAAATTTTTCTAAACAACGGAAAAAATATAATTTGGTGTTAATGTCGTTAATATGCTAATTTGTTTAATGATCTGTAAGTATGTAACAATAATAATAGTTTGTTTTACATTGTGAATTAGGATTTTCCAGCTTCGGCTTTCGAACCTAAAGTTCAGTTGCAATACATTGTAGCTCCCGAAGAATTGCCACGTAGAGTACACATTGAAAGGTAATTATTAGAGTTTAATTTTCTAGTGCGTTTCAAATTTGCCATTTGTAAACGTAGAAGTGGTAGAACTTGATTTGAAGTGAACAAGTTATTCGTTAAATAAAACAGCTTAGTCACCAATTTAAACAATGGGTTATTGTCATTCCAGGTACTCACTAATCCAAAAGATTAGATAAATAGAATGAATGGATAAATAGCAATGTTACTTCTTGTTGTGATTAATAGAAAGTAAAAGTAATTCTTTATTTATCTTGTTTTGCAGATTACGAAAGTTGTATGGCACACAAGATATTAAGGAAATTTTGTCCTCCCGTCAAGTGAATTCGGATCAATTGATTCCCCCAACTGAAACTTCCAACATCGAGAAAGGGTTACACTTCTCGGCATTTCTTCCGCCGGAATGGTTTGACGACACCGATATGGATCCCAGGACACCTAAAGAGTGGCTTGGTTTAGCTATCACTGATAGTGGAATGCGAAAAGCTCTTCCAGGGAAAGCATTTGTTCCAGTGAGAGAAATAAAAAACGTAGGTAAGTTGATTGAAATCTATTTTCGCTGCGAGATGTCATTGTCAGTGATTTCTCAAATGACAAATCAGCTGCTCATGGCAGAAAATATTCGTTATTTTTGCTAATCATTGTAAGTTAGATTGATTGCTCTGGTGTGCACCTTGCAGTAAACCTGCAGATCATTAATCTAACAGATCATTTCACACAAGAATTTCATTTCAAAAATTTCATTCTAAGATTTATTTCACTTTTCATTTGATCAATATTGATGACAATTTTAGAATTGTCATTAATAGGGCAACCAAAAATATCTTTAAACAACTGTTTTTAGCGCCTAAAATATGCCCCTTTTAAATGAAAATATGCTTTAAAAAACATAAACTGTAACCAATATTCAAACTCAAACCAATATCACACCAATAAATACCCAATCAATTGTTTTCAAAATGGAACAATTTGCCAGTTTACTGGCGAAAATTAGCACAACCTTTCACTAACAATAGTTTCACCATGAGTTAGGAGTAACTTATAACTCTATGGTTTCACCTTATATAAGAACTAGAAGTTAACCCGTGCAGAAGCACGGGTGGTAATAGAATCGAATGCTAATTAAATAAACAAATCCGTAAAAGTAAGATAGATTCATTGCCAATGATGAAATTGATTATTTAATAATAGTTGAATTATTAACTCGACATTTAGGTGGAGAAACCACTTCTGAAATGGTACATGAAAATGCTACATATATACGGATTTCTTTATAAAAGAAAGCATGAAAAGAGAGAAGGTTAGCACTCAGCTTAGCAGGCCGAGTGCTGGCTTTTGCCCGTGCGAGTGTGACAGACAGACAGACAGACATAGCTTATTATGTTGTTAGATTTCGATAAGGCCCTCTTCAAGCTTATCAATAGTATCTAATTTCTTAATTTATTTTCTATTTTTATCCTAAGGATTGTTCAAATGAAAATAAATAATAAATAAAATATGCTCTTAAATTTGTTGATTAAATACAGAAAACTTATGTAAAAAGAAAACAAAATGATATAAAAGAATTCAAAATTAATTAAAATTTGCTAGGTGAAATGATAGTAGAAAGGATCAATACAAAAACTAATAATTTCAACTGAAAAAACAAAACAACTAATTGTGATGATTACAAAGCCGGCTACAGCTGAAACGTTTTGTGATGTTTCAAATCGAAGAAAATTAAAACAAATCAAGATTTTAGTCGTAATAAATGACAAACATTTCATTCTTTGATTGTAGTATGGCATCTTTGAGAAACTTTGTTCGACATCAACAAAAGTTATAGATGCAAATTTAAATGACAGTGCTTCTTTAATATGAAACATATTAGTTTATGATTACATTATCCGTGCTCTACCAGCCAAGCATGCCGAAACTTAATTCACAATGACAAAGTGCTGTTCAAGAAAGCCCAGGATTATCATTATTTTACTGTACTTATATAAAAATAACACAAGAAATATTCAAAATAGGCAAAATATGAACCAAAAATATGCAAATTTTTCTAAAAAAATGCCGTAAAACTCCATATATGCAATTATAGCGTTATAAGACAAAATATGCAAGAATATGCCTTAACAAATATGGCTCAAACTTATGTTGAATTAACTATAGTGAATTAACTCATTTTTTTACAGCTTCTTAGTTAAGGCATGAAATGATACCACTAAGTGATAATCTAGGTATAAACAAAGAATTGTATCGCTGAATTAGAAAGAATCACACGGCATTATAAATCAATCGGAATAACATGCAACCATAACCAATAAGCATACGTAAATTCGTCGTTTTCTCAAATTAAAGTTTTTTTATCACTTAGTTCCGTATAATGAGCCTGTTTCTGTAATCAGCCTGGTGACCTTGTAAAAAGCCTGTCTTTTGGTCGCTATTTGCATTGTATTAATAATTTTTAATACCTTCATTTTATATAATACCACACAACTTTTTTGTTTTATTTTAATATACCAATGTAATCTTAATGGAAATAAATAATTTTAAAATGAAAATAATGATCTATCTTGAGGTTGGAATTGAAAAACTGAAACGAGTGAAATTAAAACACGATGAAAACATTGAATTAAGAAACAAGTTGTCACCGAAATACAAAAATCAGACTCTGTCATTCTCAGTATTTGTATGCTAATAGGGATTATTTTTTACTCTTAATATGATAATCTTTACACTAATACTTGAAACTTTTGCTCCACCTGGAGAAAAGTGGTGGCGTCCCTCGGGTGTTGATTTACTCACGAGGGATGAGGATGGTGATGGACGATGATGTTCTCATGAAGGACATTCTGCAAAACAATAATACAAAATTTGCGAAAAGAATAAACAAACTAGTTACACTTGAATGGAAACAATTTGTGATTTGGAAGCGGGTAAGGTTAGCGGGTACTAACCTTAGCGGGTAAGCGGGTACTTTTATTTTTTGCAAACGTGAATGGGAGCGTTAGAAGTGAAACACTAACTAAAAGAGAAAACTTACCTGTGTAGATCTCCGAATGTTAGTGTTAACCAGTGCCTGACAATGTAGTAGAACTTCAGGTTTGTTCTAAGCTCCACTGGTGCTAGGCCCCTATACAGGGTAAATCATTTAACGTGAGACATCCAAATATAAAACAAAGCCTCATAATTATTTTCTGTATTTTCTGATTTCAATAAAGTCTGAGGGTCAAATGACAGCCGTAAGGCCAGTTCGTGCCCTCGTTAAACTCCAAGTACTTACCCTACGTACCTTATTAAGTCGTCACCCGGTTGGTTAAAAACTATTCACACACAAAAAAGCCTTTGTTGTCAAAAAATGGTTTGCATTTTTTTTTCTAGTACTTTTCTTGGTTTCACCTTACGTTTAGCAGGATTGTAGAATGTCGAACTTAATCTCGCTTTGAATATTCATCATCACTCTTGTTTTGATTTAGTGTTTTTTATTATTTGTTTTTATTAATTTATCATAAAGGCTTAGCCGAAAGAACTGTTCGCTTCTTGTTCAATTCAATATAAGGTTATCGATTTTCACCCGTAGGTTTTCCTTTGGTTATCTCTTATGACTGGATGGATGTCGGAGTCCTCGATTTCAATCCTGACACCAACTTATGGCTGGTGCAAACGGTTAACGAATTGGGACGAATACTCGATCGTGATGAAGTTCCTTTCTGGCCCAATGGACTGGATCGCATTGGTAAGCTTTTAGTTAACAGTAGTCGACGGGAAATTTTTTTGTTTAAAGAAGTAAGAGTTTGGGAACATGTAATTGTGGTTTGACCTGGTTTTATTCAGATAATGTAAGAAATGGGATTAAGTGCGCTTTTATGTTGTCGTAATGGCTCTCGGTAGTTTTTGACGGTGATCTTTTTAATCATTCTTTTAACTCGTATTTATTGCAGTACTGCCACTGGCCAGGCAGAACCTTTTTTGGATTCCTCGCATTCGTCTTCGTTTTTTAGCTGAGAATGCCAATAGCTTTGCCGTTCGAGTTGAAAAGGCAATAGAAGCGAGAGATTATGCCGAAAATTTAATACGATATTGGCTTTACTTGGATTTGATGCCAACCGATGGTATGAACTCGTTGGAGAAAGAAGCTGAAGAACGAATTGTTCAATGGGCCATCTCTACTCATTCATTTAGAAAATGGGCCAGGTATAGATTAGGATATGAATGATCAATGAACTCTGGTTTCTAGAAGTGTGTTTTGGTGATTCAATAGTGCTGAAAGTCTACCCCCGTGCTAATGGATGAATTTAAACTTATTTTAGCGTCCACAAGTATCTTCCTCAGTACAGAAAAGAACTACGCCATGCCTATCAGACTTGCATGAATCAGTTGCTGCTGAATCACGTGCTTACAACCAATCCTGAATTGGCAGGCCTCGCCAAGCCCCCTCCTATGCCTACTCATGTGATTAACTATCAAGGTCAGATTTTGATGATTCAATTATTATTATTATTATCAATGAATTACGTTTTCAGTTGAATATTAAATCTTTTGTAGACAATGCCGAACTACACGTAAGATTTTTACGTTAGGTAGGCATTAGATGTGGAGTTCAAACTCAAGTTACTCTTTAGTTAAACTGTCACACTCCACTGTACGACAGACTATATTTGTCTATAATATTCCATAGAGCGCATATAGTGGGTTCTATGATATAGAGATATAGTAGAATCATCACTCTACATTATACTATAGGGTGTTTGCGAAAAATGTACCATTTTTTAAATATGCCCGTTCGATCAACTTAATAATTAATAAACAGCGACGTAACAATGTGTAGATGATGATGTAACAGTGGGAGAATGTCTTACCATCACATAAAGTGCTAAAAATGTCTGGTATGCTGCAAAATATAATTTAAAAGCAAAAGTGTTGTTTATACTGCATTTAAATGAAGGCCCATGCTGCGCCTCTTAAATGAATGTGAGTTAAAAGGAAAAGTCGAAAAACGCAGAAAAGGCCGTTGTGCTGTAGCTGTTAAAACCGTTCGAGGCCACAACGACACCATATGCAATACAAAATTCTTGCAGATTCATGCACTGTTCAAGTACAATTACGTTTTACATACCACCATAGTCACGTAGTTACTATCAGACTATAGCACCGATCAGTAGTAGTTCAGATGTACCAATTGAAAAATGATACATCTCACGCAAATATTCTGTAAGTTATATATGTTTAGTGGCGAGGATGTTATATTTAGCCTTGTACCGATCTATCTGTATCGTCTTCTTCGTGAATGGTTTTTATTTTGTTGGCAGAACATCTTCCAAATATTGGCACAGCAAGCTAGCTTTTCTGTCAGTAGCAGTACGTACAGAAGCAGACAAACTACTTTCAACGTGGCACGTAGCCAGCTTCTTGTTTTACAACCTCGTTGGGTTTTATAGGGATGGATACGATTTTCCCACTTTTTAGCTATGCTTTTATTGTTTTGGGAATTTTTCAATTTCAATCTTGCATTTTTTCCAAACATTTTTACGCTTTTTCCCTTGTTAATTTATATCTAAAGTTATTTCTTTTACCAGAGGTGGATTTGATAGGATCATTGACTACCCACTGTTTGAAAGTTACAGAGATTACGATTGTTTTTTTGTTTTGATCTTTACCAAGAAGGCCATCGAATTTAGTGGGCCATCGAATTTCATCACTAAGATAACTTAACGCTACTACTGGCCGCCTAACACACGCAATTTCTGGTTAGGCAGTTTAAGCAATTTGTGGACAACTGTGACATCAGCTTCTTGCTCAACTTATGAAAGCTGGCTGGCAAGATGACGACTCAGTTATCTACAAATTGCTTAAATTACCTAACCAAATATTGCGTGTAAATTTATATCTACAAGAAATTGGCAAATCTACTGAAGTTTTGCAGACCACACTTTCGATACCAAACATTTTTTACCTCGTATGGTAGCTATTTTTTTAAGTAATAGTATCCGTAAGGCATTTTTTCATCAAAGTCCAATTAATCCTCTGGATGCTGTTGCTCAGAACACATGGGATGGTGCTCTGGGTGCCTGAAGAAAAAGAATGTTATAAAATAAATGGTTATTTCATAAAATAACATTCTCTCAAATTCTGAAACAAACATAAAATGAGAGCGAAAACTTCAGTTACATGAAAAAATAACCGACCGAGTTCAAAAACAGGATTAATTTTAGACATGGTTTTGGCCAAAAAATTTGTACGGTATTTTATTCATATATCGTATGTAAAAGTCGATCTATCTTTTCCGACTTACCTTTCTTGCAGCGTATTGTACTTCGTACACGTAGCATTTATGCAAAAAATAGCATGTCATATCGCACAAGTACAGTTCTACAGTTGCTGTGTGTTTTGAACTGTTTCCATAATTTTTTGGTTGATAATACCTCCTTCATTAGTTTATACATCGATTGAGCTTCTGCTGATTAAATTTGGGACGAAATTGACAAATTTTAACCTCTCAAAAGTAGTATTTATGTAACGACGATTACATGAACACTACTTTTGAGAGGTTAAAATTCATAAATCTGATAAATTAAATCTTAAAAAATGGTTTAATCGATTAGACTTTTACACAACTGTACACGGTGCCTATTGTTTTCTTACTTTTTAAATTTTTTATATTCGTTGTTGTTGATTTTTTAAAATATTTATTCCCGAAGAAGCGTACTGTATTAATAACCGAAGTAGCGTAATTTAATTGAAACATGAATGAAAAATGAGCGTACACAAAAGCAGAATGGATTTAAATTTTTATGTTGTTAACTTTGTCAAATTATTAGGCTTAGGTGATTAAAATAAACATGTTACGTGAATAAAATTAAAATTATTATTTTAAGTGAGAACAGTAAAACGGAATACAGAAGGCTTGCCCGGAATAACGTTGTATGTTCAAAAATTCAATATTGAGATTATTATGGAAAACTGTGTCTCATATATGAGCCTAGCTAATGCTGTCAATAGACAAACTCATACCTGCCTAAAACATACATATAAGATATAACACTTCGAAATTGGTCACCTAATATGTGACAATCGATGTGTTGCTGAATACTTCTTTTGCCATTTACTCAAAACTATGAATTGTTACATGCAACGTTATTCCGGGCAAGCCTTCAATTATTAATTGTCTTTGCTGGCTGGATTATTTGCATCGTCGTGGAGTCTCAATTTCACATGTCACTGAAAAAAATAGTTTTTAGACTCTTCAATTCATAGGTTGTAAAACACTAGACTGTTGTGTAACACATTCATTTTAAGTTCAAGGTTGATGCATTTTTTACCACTCCGGTCTCATCTTTTCAGTTGAACACAAACGTAGCCAAGTAGGATGCCCAACTTTAACGGAGACAGGGCCATCGTCGTAGTTAAAAAAAAACAACGCCGTAAATCGAATCACAGCCTCTTTTTCTAACCTGTCAATGCATAAAAAAAGTCTAAAAACGTGTGTATACATAGTAGGCTATTATAGTTGATGATGTAGGATAGGCGAGTTGGATAAAAGAGCTAGTACTGGGCTTTGTCCTGGTGTTTAAGGCTAACACTTGTCCACATACCCGCGAATGTTGTGGTGGCGGTGGGTATATACATAGTACAGTAGTATGTTTTATTTTACAAAATATAGATTTTTGGTCAACAAAATACCGATTCTTTTTCGACAAATCTATTTTTTGGCGCCGTTATTATAGCACAGCGCCGTGAATCGAGATATTCTGTATCAACAAAGATTTTGGAACTTGACTTCTTTTTGCCCCTGGAACTTTGATTGCCACTTTGTTAAAATTTTGTTTTTTTTAGAATTTCACTATTTATTTAGAACAGTATGAAATATGAAGACGAACGGCTTTACATCTGTAGGGCACGTCATAGCTCTTTCACTCGGATGTTATGTTTTCGTATCATATCCCCTGCGGAAAGTTCTTAAGAGTTACCAGCACTTGAGGCAGGTTTTTTGTTAATATTTTTTTTCCCATCATTATTTGATATTTGTACCAAATCTTGGTATCTTGAAGCGACTTGTTCCATTATTGAAAACTACTGATTCTCTTCCATGATAATCATAAAAGTGACTCCAGCTCACTAAACATGACTCCAACGTTGGTTTGTGGTAATATTTTATCCCGGAGCCAAACGTCTTCAGAATTGCTGACGCCAAGTTATTATTTAATAACCTTTGTAGGCGTAGCGTTATTGCTTTCTCTCGGAGAGGGTTTCACTGAGCACTTAGTTTTGCACAAGGTTAAGAAAAAGTACCGATACATAAATTAATATCTGTATAAAAGAAATGAATTTATTAGCAGAACATGTTTTTCAGACCTGATGTAAACAAAAATGTAATATAATGGTACATTATATTTCCACTCGGGCCAAGTGCAGATGTTGATTGAATTGCATTTTATTTTGATAGTTTGAAGAGGAAGCAACACGGCAACGTAAAAATCTCATTATTAATTGCGGTAATTTACAATCGAAGTAAGGGGTTAATTTTAAGTAAAGAAATGATAATGCTTGACGGAACTCCTTAATCATCTTTTAATGAACGAATTTCATGCGAATCTTGTCTTGCCCAGGATGAGCATTTTTGTAAAGTTTTCATGATTGTTTTTCTCTCTTGAAAGTTATTCTTAATGATTTCTGCTTTTTAAGAAGAACGTTAAACAGTGTACATTAATTGCCACGGGAGTTCAGTTATTAACAAGAGATATTTTATCAAAATGTCGATTGGACATCTTACGGTCTTGGAAACTTTCCTGTTTGTTTTGTTTTTTCTTCAACGGTGTTGAAAAAAAAACGACGCAAATCTTGAGACATTTTATACAAGGTTCGAAAATATCATTGTGTGCAGAAAATCAAAAATATCGAATATTTTGATATATATCGGATATATATAAATAATCTGATATTTTTATATTTTCTCAAAAAAACGCGTAGCACTAAAAAATAATCATTAAACCAGTGAGATTTTAATACTACTGTATAAAACCTCAACAAGTGGTAATAGTAATGCTAAAAAAAATTTGCAAGTCAGGCGTTATCAGTCGCTTCAATGAATTTACAGAATACAGCGTTTTTGGTTACTGCCGCTAAGTCTTGGTATCGCCCAATATTTTTGCTGAGCAATTCAGCGTAAATGTAGAATACTGTAATGAAAATCCCAAACTTTAGTTTGATATTTTGATTTCTTGCTTTATTGTGCCCAAGACATGAGTTTCTTTTGAAGCTTACTTCATACAAATATTTCAAAGATCATTACAACTAAACACTCAATGAAGTTCATTGAATGAACATTGAACAAATTAGATGAAATTTACATGGATTCAACGTAGAGCTAGGTTCTCATTTTAGTTTGAAATAACTTTGGTTTTTCGAATTTTTTTTTTTTAATCTGCGGTATGTACCTCAGAATCCATGCAGAATGATGCAGAATACAGCGTCAAATGTAACTGAGTTTGACATTTTGATCGATTCTGATATAATCAGTTTTTAATTTAAAATGTAAAATTGAGGTTAAATATCATGATACATATGAATATCAAGAAATAAATATTTTGTTATATATCAAAGGTTAAATATCATGATATATATATCGTGATATATATCATGATATATATCGCTTGATATATATTATGATATATGATGTACAAATCTTGATTTATACTAGGTACGGTAGACAATTATAAAATGTCAGCTTAAATTTCACACGATATTATCAAAAGATAGATAAAATTTATTTTCGAACAGTGAAATAATAAGCCAACTTTTATGACATTATTATTTTAATTTGATGAAAACTTACGTTTTTTGTATAATTTTGCCATTTTGTTTTAATTATACATAAATTAATAAAAAACTGAACAAGTTTCGAAGCATCTTGGCTGCATCATCAGCAGTGTACAAATGTTAACAATTTTCTTAGGATACAAAGTTAAAGTTTTCTGTGGTCATGTGGTGGTTGTTTCCCGTAGTGGTTTGCATCTTGAAGTATTTGAAGATGAAGTTGAAGAAATAGTATGGAATTTGCTGTTTGTAGATGGTCACTAGGTGTTGAGTGGTCCAGTAGATGTAGTTGTTTCCGGAAGGAAACTTTTGACTCTTGACGAGTTGAAGAGATGAAAGATGGTTTTCTTCTTTAAAACAATTTAAACATTAAATATATTAAAACAGTTTAAACATTGAAAACATTAAAACATTAAAACAATTAAAAATATTAATTTATGTATAATAAAAACAAAATGGCAAAATTAGACAAAAAACGTAAGTTTTCAAACTTCGTCTCATCAAATTAATTTTTCTCCATTTTGCCAAGATTTCTTTAAAAAAACACAAAAGTGTTCAACCACGTGTTTTAAAGAAGAAAACGATGTTTCATTATTATTTCACCTATAGTTTGTAGTAAGCATTATCAATATAGGCTATATTTACTCAATTATAATTGGTCATTCACTGGTTTAGAATTTTAGTTTTGCTCGGTCATTCACTAGTTTGTTTTAAAGAACAAAACGGTTTTCTTTATGTGATCTTAATAAATATTTTGATTTTTTGCTTATTGTTTTCTCAGAGGAATTAGGCATTTTAAGCTTTCCGATATTTAATGTTTATCATGGGTTTGATTTGCATATATTTAAATAATTTTATAGTCTTCTGAAACCTTAAATGGTCATTCACTGGTCATTTAACCCTACATAGTTTCATGCACAAATTCTATTGGACATATACTAAAACTCACCAAAAAACAAATCATTCAGTTTTACCAACTATGCCAACTAAGTCATTAATTCTTAAATTGTTATTATTATAATTATTATTTTTTTTGTAGAAGTGACGGATTTACCGAAATATTCTATGCAACAAGTGAAACGGAAGTTCATTTTCCGCTCGTTTCTCATTTTCAAAGAAGCTGCTTGGGCGATGAGCAAAGTGAGAGCCGAATGTAATAAACCAATGGAAATGACACTCTTCCTCACTAATTCCCCCAAGTCCGTGCGTTTGGACGAGTTCGAGCAAGTGCAATCTCAAGTCACTCAGCAGGTAGAGAGAGATGACAAACATCCTTCTCTTCATTTTCTTCTTACTAACTCCTCTCGCTTGCTCTGCTTTTTTATCGATCGCACTCGATGACACTCAATCGAAAGAGTGTCGGTTTTCTTTGTTGTTGTTGTTTTTGTTGTTGTTGGTTTTCTTTTAGTGTGCTTTCGCGAAGTTATCTACTTTTCAGTGTAAACAAACTAGACGAGGACATTTTTTTTCAAACGCCGTTTGGGTTTCAAAAGCACCGAAGCGAATCATTTTGATGAGTTTTTGTGACAGTTTGTGGTATTTGTTGGCTGAGCACACTGTGAAAATAGATGAAAGAATTTTCAATTATTGACAACTTGTTTGCTAAAAGATTAATTCAAAATCCTTTCAGCACACGAACATGTGAAGGGAATTTTCTCGAAAAGTAGTTCTTAAAGTTCTTAGTACCGCGTTGGTTTGGACAAAAATCATGTCTTATCATCACCACTAAAAAAAACACTCATTTAAGAAAGAAATTTACTGCACAAAGTATCATGTCAGTTTGCATCACAGTATGTTACACATTAAATTTTTAGTATACGTTTTTTGTGACGTCTAAATGAATTCGTTAGCCTCAGCATTGAGAATGTTCAGTATAAAACGTCATTGTAAAACTTAAGAAATTTCCTGATGCGATGTTTTTCTCTCATTAGGTTTATCTTTTCCTGAAAGATTCTTGGGGTTCCAACATTGTCATTGCCATTCGTGGCTATGTTCAGTACGTAGGCAAAGGATGGTTCGATATCAAAGGTTCCGACTGGGAGATTTATAACATGTCCAAACTGAAGCGATTTATGCTTGTCGTAAGATTTATGATGCAGGTGAGCTCGACTAGAATAGAGATACCTTTGGTGTATATGTGTGTTACGTGTCAAAAATGATTTGCATGATGTACCAAAAGAATGGCTAAACAGGTTCATAACAAAAATTTTAACAAAACTATGAAAAACTCAGGGTTTTGGTGGATATACATAGTAAACACGCTCGTGGCAGCGCTAGTAGTTGTTGTTTTAACTAACTGTATCTCTACGGTGTTTACGGGTATATTAGTCGGTTTAAGTTAGTTAAAAAAAATTAATTGTAGGTTTTTTAACTAACTTAAACTAGTATCCATACTCATAGTCACCACAGATACCTGTATAATGTTAGTTAAAAACAACAACACTAGCGTCAAAGGCGTGTTTACCATGCAAATGTACAAGTATCAAACCGAGTTTATGATTTAAGGGCCTTGTGTAAAAAGGTGTTAAGTAACATTTTTACAATGTCGAGGAAAATGCGTTTAAAGATCTGAATTTGTTTTACTATTTATGGGCCACTACACACTTCTTGCACTAATATTTTTGCACAATTGTATTTTGCTCAAAATTATGCGGCAGGAAGGAAAACTTGCAGCTAACGCATCTTTAAAGTCATTTTCAACAAAAATGTTACTTAACACCTTTTTACACCAGGCGTTTCAATTGGTGTTTATCATTTGTGCTGAAACCTTTTCTAGTTTAGTCTATTTTCAAATAGTTGATAACATCTGTACTGACATTATCTGCAAATACCGGTTTCTGTTTGCCTTTCTTGAAATAGAATGTCGGAGCGTAAATTTGCACATGACTCTTTCATAGTGCTGGTGTAGGCTATCTCCTAGTTAGTTTAACACGATAAACATTTTTTGTTTGTTGGTTTTGAAGAAGGGGCGTGTAGCGTATATGTAACATTGTAATTGTTGTGTGTTGTCTAACTAAACATATTCTTGTACTTACAAGACAATGTATAGAATCCTAGGATAGGTTTAAAACTAGGCATAAATGTTTTTAAAGGAAATGTTAATAACTTAAACTAACCTCATCTAAACAATTGTATGCAAAGTGTTATTTCATACTTTGCCAAAAAAGGCAATACATTGCCTATCGTTATTGATATCGTCAACATTACCGTATACATATCAATAATCACAGTTTTCAGGTTTTTATTTGGTTTTTAGAGTGCTAATATATATTTCCATGTACTTGTTTTGACAGGATGCATTTTTATAAATAGATCAAATATAATACAAACTTATTTTTTATACCAAAATTAGGATTCTCTTCGTTATTTGGTACTGGATTCCCTTCAAGCTTATACCCAAATGATCGTCGATGCCTGTTACCAAGTAGATGGAATGGATTCCGACTTTACTTGGGGACCCGATCTAAAATCAAGCAAAATAAGGTACCAAAGGGGATGTTTTGGAATAGAACCCTAAATTCTATTTCTAGTTTGAAATCCAAATTTTATCGTAAAAGTTTAATTGGGTTATGTAATTTAATTGGATATAGTTTTTTCCCACGTGAAACATGGTTAGAAAAATACGATATTTTTCTACTGCCAGAAAAACTAAATCATTATTTGAATAAGCCGTCGACATTAATAAGCATGAGCCTACATTTAGATGGCATGTGATGTTTAATTAAAATGTAATTTAGCTAATTTGTATTTATTTAACTCGGAGCGTTAGGTGGTGAAACGCAGTACGGCAATAAGGGGCGTATGAATTAAAATGTTGATAAAAAACCCCACTTCTGAAAGAGAAAAAGTATGTTGACGTGTTTCATTAGTAATCTTATTATGTAAAACAAAACGATTTTATTTTTCTAAAAAGATTACTTCATTTGAAAAAAACTTCCTAAAGAGAAAAGTTTCCATGTTATTCTTCTGTTTTATTGGTTTGCTAATGAGTTTACACTGTTATAAAAATACAGAAGAAAAGTATCCACGTTTTAAGAAACAACACGTCACCTTAAGCGTGAAATCGAGTAAATACCTTGAATAATAGCTTAACTCTTTATTTGCTATTCATCAAAGAGATAAAGTTTGTTTACAGCGTGTTTACGGGGTGTAATAGTTTTCACTTTTTTACTCTGAAACGACCGATTTTTCACTTAGGTTACGTTTAACGAGCGTAACGCTTCTCGTGTTATTAATGTACTGGTTGTTTGCGATAAATGTACTACTTTTTAAATAGCTGTTTGACCGAGTTAATAACTAAACAGTGACGTAAATATGTGTAAACGATAGTGTGCGAATTGAACAATTACTTACGAACAAAATGCTGAAAGTGTCTGGCATCTTGCGAATATTGCGCAAGTGCGAAATTGCTGTTTATACATAATTTGGGTGAAGCCCCATGCTGCGCCGCGAAGTCAGTGAGCTAACACGAATTAAATTCGAAAAAAACAAACGCAGAAAAAGCTTTAAGCTGCAACGACGTCATCTGCAAAAACTTCTACATTTTATACAATGTTCGAGTGCAACTATGTTTCACATACCACCGTGGTCACGTAATTATAATCAACTGAAGGGCTCCGGGAAACATAATGATAAACCCTTTTTTTTTAAAAAAATGACTTTATTACATCGAACTGTTCCTCGGTACTATTTCTAGCTAGTTACTTCTCTGGATTTTCCAGAATATAGCAGCATGATAATAGAGAATCAGCTTGTTGCTTAGTATGCGATGCTACGGTGTTTTCCATCAGAAAAGTAGATCGCTCTACTAAACAGTTCGAGAAGTGTGGATTATCACTATGTGCCCTGAGCCCTTCATTGAAAAAATAATACATGTATCGCAAACACTCTATAAAACCTGTTTTTTTTTCCAGTCCTAAAAGAAATCCTATATTCAACATTGATTTGGTGTTTGAATCTTCGGGCGTTCACTACAGCAATGAACTTGAAATGTTTGAACAGATCGTATTGGCTCTATTCAATAAAGGGATTTTAGCCACCCATTCAGTGAAAGAAGTAGAAAGGGTGAGTCGCAAAATTGTTTGAAATCTCAGCTTTCAGTGTGAGAATAAAGATTCTATTATAATAACGACATCAAAAAATTCAAATAATGCCGGGTGCTTTTGGAAGGATTCTTGTTTTTTCGTTATTCACTTCTCCAAACTAAGGATGAAACCTGTCGAGATGATTTTTTAAAATAAATTTGGTCTGACGTGAATGGTAGAATGGATTTCAAGTTGAGAAATCGCAATCTATAGACATTTCATGGCTTCTTCTACGAAGTTGTAGACAGAACATGAATGATGTTGCATGATTGATTTTGCAACAAACATTTGCTGAAGATGGAACCTAGTGCTCTGAAACTTGTACAATTTTTAAGTTTTTATGTTATATAAAAAATAAATGGCAAAAAAAAAAATCAAACGTTTTTTACCTACAATTTAATTTCTCAAATCATGAATGATGTCGCAATACTATTTCATTAAACGTATACTATTTCATTAAACGTATTTTATTCGGAATTCACGCGTTGAGACTTTTTTGTGACTAAAATAACTTAAAAATAGTTTGTTTTTTACAGTATGTAATGACAGAAATTTACTGGTACGAATCTCCTTATTTGGAATCGGTGGGTTTGATGGAACCCGAAGTCGTGGCACTTCGGCAACAAATCACTCGTCTTGTCCAACAGTCGTTGATTCCATTACGGGCTTACGCTGCGGAGTATGACAAATATCTTCCACTGATACAGCAGGAAGTTCCTGATTTTGTAAAGTATGATTATTAGAATTTTCAATACAATTTCTTTGAAAGGTTTGGCTGTATTCATGGCATGTTGAAAACGATCGATTTTGGCAAAATGAATGCATAGGCAGATTGGACTAGTTTATTTCAGTTTGGACAGTTCAATTTTTTTTTAGAAAAACGTACATCATATTAAATAAGTATATAAAGTATATAAAAGTCATTTATCAAAAAATTTTGTTGTTGCAAGTGAAACAATTTATTGACAACTGACGTCATTCTTGCCAACTAGTGTGGATTCAGTTTGGGCTCTGACACCACGGAGGCAGATTTTCTCAAAATTCTCTCATTTTCTTCTGCATTATAAAACGATATTCCATCCTTCACTATTTTCACCTCATTATACTTTTTGTAATTTATTGAATAACGTATGAGGGCCAAATAACACAGCCGTAAGGCCTGTTAAACTTCCAAGTACCTACTTACCTTGGCAACCAGTTTTCATTGTCCAACCGATGGAAACTAATTGGCCACAAATTGCTCTACTTTCCACACCAAAAAATTGCGTGTGCCAGGAGGTCTTTATACTACGAGTATATCTAATCGAATATATAGTGAAATTGCAAAAGATTTTGAAATAGGTTTTCTGTTCTTATTGACAGGGCTTTGGAACAAGAGCGTGGGGGAGAAGTGGACATTCACGATATTAAAAACCAAATCGATTTACTGATTCTCGAAAAGAAAGCCATTAATCTGAGCCTCCCATCTAACATCATCATTGGACCGTTCAACATCAATACTGAGAATGCCAAACAAATGCTCTTGAAGAAGACGAAAGCGATTAGTGTAGGGCTGTTGGATGAAATTGCCAAACGACTGAGTCAGGTGGTGAGTCAGGTAAAGAGGAACGCTTTTTTTATAGTTATTTATATTCCATTGCAATGACTTACTTTTTCTTATATTTCTATTGGGGAGTTTGAAACGTTTTTGATTACAACCTAACAAGAGGATGGTCTTGATGGAAAAACGTTGTGTCGATAGCAAAATTTCTCACCCAGAAATTAATCATAAACATAACTTATTAAAACAATTTAAAAATAATTTTTCAAAAACAATTTAAAATCAAATTGTTTAAACACCTCTTGTATGGCCAACATTTATTTTTACATCATTTTTTGTGTGCGGGCGCTTCAACATCTTTGCGGTTTATTTTGACCAACTTCCCGATATACCAGAAAGCTGAAATTTGAAACGTAGACACAGTCCGTGGTACATTTAATTTTATTAAATTTCATGTGGAGTAAAAAATTTTAAAATTAATCTCACTGACTGGTAGAACAATAATTTTGCAACGTCGAAGTTTCAAGTTTTTTCCAAATGCTGCTTCTAGAAAAAAGTGAGGCAAAGAAAGAAGTCATATTGAGAAAAAAATAAGTATTAAGCAACTGCTTCCACATTGTGTGTCTTCTTTGCAGTTTGAATAGTTTTTTCTTTTGCCCTGGATCTCAAAGACCACTCCGTGTTTAAATTAAACACACTCTTGAGATTTGCAAAGACCGTCTCTTTTATACGTATTATTCACTATTTTCCGCTAAACTTACTTTTCTTGAAAAAAGCCCTTGAGATTCATGGAACCCAATTTAAACAGTACACGGTACACTTTTAATAATATTTTATGGACATTGTTTCTTATTTATGGTGGTTTCTGTGTCAATTTTTTGCACAGGACACCTAGCGAGTAAATGGAGTGCCACGAGTTTCAAGGTGGGGGGTGCTTGAACAAGTTAAAGCTTGACGGGCGCTTGAAGAAACGTGATTCTTTCTGATTTTCCTATCTATAATTAGGTGCAATTAAGTGTTTCAACATTAGAATTAAAGGGGTCGATTTTCTTTTACAATTAATCGAATTGCTTTCCAATGATATGGCAATGAACGACTCATCGATCTTGAAGCATTCGAGCTTTTAGTCATTTGGTTATGTAGCCACCGGTTTTCTTGAGATAAAATTAAATAAAAGGAGTAATTGGATTTGTTTTTCATGCTTCGTTAGAATTTACAATTGGTTTAATTAACTTTTCAAAAGTTTTTTTTTTTTTTTACATTTTTTTTACTCCCACCTTTGAAATAGGATCGATGTGGAACATTTACTTTTTCTTTGTTAATTTTTGCAAATCAATTAATGATAACCCTAGTCTTGCAAATCTTTTTTTTGAAAACGTTGTGAAAATGTTTTCCGAGAACTTCAGTTTTAATATTATTGATTTTCACTCTTTTGAAAACTATATTCAAATGCTTTTATTGCCTGTTTAGTAGCAGCACAAAATATTTGATTATTACGTTTAAATAAACACGTTCCACTCATCAGACATGTTTCGAGGTATTACATACAACCTTATCGTCAGTGGTATTAGACAAACATATTCTTCTATCATCTTCCTGTTTTTTTTACAGTGTGATTTTTTAACCAGGTTTAAATTTATTCAATTTAATGACAATCAACTAGTTGTAGAACATTCTGATTGAATCTTCAACCAGCAATTTTTAATTTTTTTTATCAAGGTTTAAAGCTACTCGTTTCGTTTGGTTTTATATTTTCAAAAATATAATTGATTTAGTTACAAACACATTACAAAACAATGTTTTTAAATGGAATAAAAAACCATAAGTAATAAGCTACCAATTTTAAATTAAAGTTATGAAGTATAATACAACGTTGTATACTTTAAACAAAGTATAAAAACAAAATATTTACAATAAAATATACGTATCTTTATGACATATGCTCATAATAATTACAAACCCACATTAGAGATAGTGATTTACGTAATGAAATGAATTCAATCTTTGATTGTGTATTATAGACTCATGTTTGCTTATTAATTAGCAGATTAATCTGGTGGATGTTGTTGCAATACCGTAACAACCGCTACATGACCTTTCGTTCCATTATTGCAATGAAAGCTAACTGCTTTAGGAAATAGTTGTTGTTAACGTACAGTAGGTATTGGTTGTAGTGAAAAGCACATACTGTATGGAAGTATTCGTCAAAGGGAAACACTCTAACTCGTGTGCTGCTGTCAAAGCTTTAGAAACATGTTTTGTAAACACATATTTCACAAACCAATCAACAACCCACTTCAAACTTCTTCTCAACAAACATAGTAATTGAAATGCTAGAAAATGCATGAAAGCAAAACTTTCGGGTCGAAAATTGCTATAATATGTTAACTTAAAATAAAATTCGTAGAAGTCAACACTTCAAGTCAATACTTGACCTGTTTTTTTGCGTGTTTTATTTTTTCTATCGATGTTGCATAACGTTGAGAGCACTTTTAGATTGGTAAAACGTTCTCAACAATTTCAACCCGGAATTTCTTCTCTCCTTTAAAAAAGTTTTTTTTTTTTTTGGAGATCAAAAATTATCTTGAAACTGAAGATTAAATTTCACTATTTTTTACCAAACGCATAATTCCTTATCCTGGTAACATGATCGAAAGACTTGGTGTAAAAGAATGATAAGTACCGGTAATATTTTTGTCAAAAAGAACCTAGAAGCATTTTGGAATATGTTAGGTGAAATTTTACTTTTTTGACAAATAGTTTTGAGCAAAACAACAATGTGAGCAAATATATCAGTGAAAAAGGAATTTAGTGGCCCATAGACAGCAAGGCAAGTTCAGAGCTTTAAACGCGTTTTCTTTGAAATTGAAAAGAATGTTACTTAGCACCTTAAATTGTTACTTAACGTTACTTACGTTACATTTTTTCAATGTGATATTTACAAAATAAAAGTGTCAAATAAAGTCAGCTAAATAAGGTCAGTAAATTAAATTCTTTTAAGAATATTTTATTGTTGATAAAGTCATATTTATTCTGTATAATTAAACACTTCATTGTACTATAAGTAATGTTTGTTGACACGACTTGAATTAGGTTTCATAAACAGTACTTTACTCGGCAAGTTCGAATAAATATTCTTTGTTTACGTTTTTAAATTGCAAGTTGGTGTTTTGTTGTTTGAACTTGTGAAACTGTTAGTTTTACAACTTTTTTTTTAAAAAAAAAAACTGTTTGAACTTTTAGAACTGCTAGTTTGTTTGCAATTTGAAGTAGATTAAAGATGTCTAAAGTAATGTAAAAGATAAGTAGAATCAATGTTTTCTTAATTTTCAGATCGGCGATGAGTATAACAAGATTTCTCGTAGGATTTTCGATAAGCCAATGTCGATCGAAGAAATTCACGAAACCCGCGAGTGGATTAAAACCATTCCATCTCGTGTAATGGATCTCGTGGAAAGATGCGACAGTGTGGTGATCGATTATGAAATTTTGGATGAATACTTTTACGTGTTGTCTAATGACGACTTCAACGACAAGTGAGTATGCAGCTTATTATTTACCTGTCACGAATGATCTTTGTCTAACCTAATCTCAACATCGCAATACTGAGTATAAGAATAGACGGTGGCGGTTTGATGGAATGTAAATGTAGTTAATGTAAAATTTCGTATTCGGACAAAGTACATAGGTTTACATATGAGTGACGACAATGATATGAAATAGGAGTGACAATTAAGCCCATTTTACACGTCTAACGTTTTCAATCAATTTTCATCGATTCCAACTCTGTTTTTTTTCTGACGGCATACGCATGTCCGAGCGCGATTAGGTGTATTGGGTCAAACAACGAAACACGACAAAAGTACTGAAACACACCCGGATGTGTATATGACGTCAGAAAAACAATTGGAATCGATGGCATTTAATTTAAAATGTTTGACGTGTAAAATGAGTTTTAAAATTTTCAACAAATACAAATATATGGGGTATGCGATGGATATTAAGAAAGTTAATACTTGGATGATCTTTAAAAATAACTTCCAAAATTGTTTTCGGTAACTGCATTGGATTGCCCATGGCCGATATATATGTCAATAGGTTAATCAGCATTTTTATACCAACAATGGTTCTCGCATTAATTTCATGAACTTTCATGACGTATTGATAATTTTTCACTTCCACAATTTTTCTTTTCTAATATTATCGATTTACATTTTTTGCCAGGTTTAAAATCATGAATTTTCCCAACCGGTTGGAAGGTCAAGTGGTGATGGCAATGGATAATCTTGTGCTAGAAGAAGATAAATTTCTGAAATTGTTGATGCAAGACCAAGCTAATTTAAAGGACAAATTGGACAATTTAACGGTGAGTAGTAACCAACGCCACATTGAGTTTTTGCAATTTATCTCATTCTATACAAACAGAGTAAAATTGTTTTTATTTAAATTACGAAAATTTGAAAACTTAAACATTGCGCACTCCACTCTCAAGCTGATAATACCACCTATTCCAGGCAGGAACAATAATTTTTATAATCCCTGCTGTAATCCTTGCTTTGTCTATTTAAAAATGGCTCCGTAACATGTTATAATAAAATGACTCAAGCCCGTCTTCTTATCCTGTCAGTAGTATAAAAATTAATTTTACTTTTTTTAGCTGATTTACCCGAGTTATGCAAATAGAAAATAAGGGAATCGCTAAAAAAGAGTAGTTTGTTGAATGAAGCGCTTACAGCTACTTTAAAAGACGTGCTACGTTTAGCATTTAAACGATTAGTCAAGTGGCTGTGCTGTGTGTTGTGGAAGCAAAGTGGCAGCAATGTTGCAAATGAGCCAATTGGCAACAGCTGCCGGCCTAACATGAGCTATTAAACGTTTACTCACATTAGCCAACTACAAAGTGTGTTTAGTGACATTAATTAGCGTTAGCCTTATTAACGTGAACTGTTCGGATTTAATGCCAAGAACCCTTAAGTAGTTGACGTAGTTTTCTCCGTCGATGTTGTTGTATTCTGTTGAACGACGCAGTTTTCAGAATAGCCGATGGCATCAAAAAGAGAGCTCGTGTTTTACTTTTCATCTTTTTTTTTTCAAAGCTAAAAAATACATTTCTAAAATTAATATGAGATGACTGCAGCTTTCTTGGAAAAGGTCTCGCTGGACACGTCCACTTTTAGTGGATGTTGAGTCTTAATGCTACTATATTTGATGCCGTGTGGGTTCAGTTTGGCGTCTGATACCGCGGGAGCAGGTTTTCTAAGGGTATTCCCGTTTTTTCCTGCATCATAAAACTCTGTTCTATTACTGATCTCAACCCTGATCTTAACATCATTCTGACATTTTTCGATTTAGTAAAGTTCATGTGACGGCCAAATGACATACCTTAACAACGGAAGTCGGAATACCTACCGAATACCTACCTACTATGTTTGACTTTTTGTTGTTATTCGTGACAGGGAACCATTGCTGGGTTGCAAGGATATGTTGATATTACTCGTGCTCATGAATTGGCGAATGACATTCGTCGCATCGCGAAAAATCTAAAAGAGTGTCAAGAACAAGCAGCCACTTATAATCGACGTGAGGCAATTGCCGGTTTACCGCCGTCTAATTATAGCATCATTCCCATGATGAACAAGACTTTTGAGCCGTATCGAAATTTGTGGTTAACCATCTCGGACTGGCTGAAATGGCACGAATCATGGATGAATGATCCCTTGATGAGCATCGATGCGGAAGCTATGGAACGAAATGTGACCGAATCGTACAAAACGATGCATCGACTTATGAAATCCTTCACCGATTACCCCAGTAAATAAATTGTCCAATAGCCAGGAAATTTGTTTTTCATAGAATCTATTGTCGAATCAACATTGGCTAAGGTTGGTTTCACTTTTTTAATCGACAGACTTGCTGAATGTTGTGCAGGATGTGAAAAAAAACATTGAAGAATTCAAACCCAATGTCCCCTTGATTCAAGCGTTACGGAATCCTGGCATGAGAAGTCGGCATTGGGACCAGGTACTACGCGATAATGTATCGACTCATTAAGTTTTTAAAACCAACAAACTGAAGATTTATTTACCATTAGCGAGGATATGTTGGGATATTTGGCTCGAAACCATACTGAACTAACTCGCTCTTTTACAGTTTTTAAGTTAATGCATCATCTCAGGCATAGAATAAAAATTATATCGGTGGACCAATTAGAGAAAGCTACATGGCACGATGAACCAATCGGAATAGCATGCAACCTTATGAAAAAACAATACTTAAAATCATTGTTGTTTTTTTTAGTAACAATGTTTTTGACTTAGTTTAGTATGGTTTAAGACACTTCATTTCATCTCGAGAGCTTTTCTTCACCGAATTTGATTTCTTTAATAGCTGTCGGATCAGTTGGGATTTCGAGTCGTTGCAAAGGCGAATCTCACTTTCAACAAGTGTTTGGATATGGGACTTCAAGCTCACATCGATCTTATTTCCAATGTTGGAGACATAGCCAGTAAAGAATACGCTATCGAGCAGGTGGGTGAACTTTGAAATGAATATCAGTGCAATAGATTTTAAAAAAAATATTATAAAAAAACTTCTTTTTGTTTTGGTATGAGAAAAGTAATGAGAAAAGTGATGAGAAAACGACATGTTATCATTTTAAAAAAATATTAACATGGTATTTTGTTCGTAGCCACATCTAAAAAATCATCTTTGAGGCATTAGAAAATAAACAATCTTTTTTTTGGCATTTCAGGCCTTGGATAAAATGGAATCTCAATGGAAAGGATGTATGATGGAAGTAACCCCTTATAAAAATACGGGGACCTCTATTATCAAAGTGGGCGACGAAGTGACGCAAATGCTGGACGATCATATCGTTCTCACCCAGAGCATGTCTTTTTCTCCCTTCAAAAAACCTTTTGAAGAACGCATCAACAATTGGGAAAATAAACTTCGAACCAGTCAAGTGAGTTTCATTTTTATACGCTGTATATTAGTTTCACTTGTGAGTGAGTAAGCGAGCTGGAAATTGAACGTATACTGCTATCTACAGACGTTTATGAGAATACTCTCTATAGTCCAATGTGTTTTGTTTTGTTGTATGTTGTTGGGTGTTTGCATTGTTTCGATCCTTTTGGTCCTATCGACCGTTTAAAATAAAATAAATAAATAAATGTATCAAAAATCGCATGAAATGAGAACCGCATAAATCGAAAACTGCATAAGACCAATGTGACAAAAATCACATAAATCGAATCGAAAATTGCAGAAATCAAAAATGAAATTACTCAACATAAATCGAATGTTCTAATTGCTCAAAGATTGCATATCTCTAAATTTGCAAAAAACGAAACGAAACTTGCAAAAATGCAAAATGAAATTATTACTGAAAGATCGCATAAAATAAATGATCTAAAAATCGCATAAAATCGAAAACCCATAAGTCCAATGTAACAATAATCACATAAATTGAATTGAAAATTGCAGAAATAAAAAATACAGCGTATTCTTAAAACGCATTTTAATGTACAGTATTTGTTGCTTATATAAATTATACTATAGGATCATAGGCTCAAGTAGTATAAGTATTCTGATTATTTCTTTAATACAATCTTCTCATCAACTTAACTGGGTAAGGGATGGTAATTCCTCCATTAACGAATACTCAATCTTTAAATTGGAATTTTGCAGTTGAACATAAAGGGAACATAAGAAAAATATTTGAGGCAAATTTTTTTACTGTTCCTAAGTCCAGTTAAGTTGTACCTACAGTACATCGCTACATTTTGTTGGCCTAAGTTAGTTGCTTTTGTTTTAGTGTATTTGGTGCTGTTTGGACTGTCAAATTCAAAAATAAGTAAATAAATTTTGTTTAAGAAAAATGTACCAACGCAAAGTACGTAAATTTCAAAGCGTTGCGTGTGCTTATCGAAGTACAAGTTTCCAAAGAGTGTGAGCTCAACTTCAATAAAAAGATGCCAATTTCAATAGAGTTCTGCAAAGGCAACAAACTTAAAATAAAACGTACGAATGGATTTTAAAATTTAATGCGCATTAAAGTTAATGGAAACGTGGATTAGGTATACTCATAGTGTTGCATCTTCAATTACCAGCGGTCATCCGAATCCTTTCTCTACATCCGGTGTTGTTTAAGTAAACGAGCACAAAGACAAATTAGATGGCTTTTTGTTTAACTAAATTTGAACCTTATGTTCACCACGAACACTCACCCTTAAATCCAATCCGATGGAACCTTGTTTACGCCATTTCTGAACAAACTAACTTCTCGAGAGCACTTTGCAAGCGAGGTCAATCCGGTCATTGGGCAAAATGATGATAGGAAGAAATCTTTTTCGTGAATCAAATGGTATAATATATGGTTCGTGGGTGTTATCTTATTCAGTCCATCTCTATTTAAATTTTGATATTTGTTTTGTTTATATGACCGTAACCAAATGAGGTACTCGGTGGCCATGTAACAGGTCAATCCGTTTGATCACCAGTTGCTTGGAAACTTAACTATTAGACTCTGTATATCCGCTGTACTTACTTTATCCTAGCAATAAACAGCTGAAAAAAGAGAAGGTGATATCGTAACTCAAAAATCGACTGCTCATATCTTTAACTCTAAAATGTTCTTCGTACCAGAAACTTGTTTAAAATGGTCAATAGCTATTCGTTGTGCAATTAACGAGTTCCAATACTGATTAGCCTGATTAGCAATTTATACTTTTCTGTTTGAATGATTTATGTGAAATGAATAAATTTGCTCTCATTGGTATTCCCTTGCCATTTGGCAGGAATATTGATTTCTTGCTTGCTACGCTGCTGTGTTGTATACTGAATGGTGGAAGAGTTGGTGAAGAGTTATACATATAGTTGAACGGTTACATGGTGATAAGCCACACTTTTTCCAAAAATCACTTTTTTTAAAAATTATTTTTAACTTTGTTTATTTAACTTAGTCTGAGGTTGAAAAAGTTCACAATATTTTAGCTCTTTTTTTTTTGTTGTTCCTGATGACCTACAAAGCTAAAATTTTGAACATGGGTTGAGGTTGTGACACATTTTGTTGTATTAAATTTAAACTGGAAATTTAATTGGAAGTCAGTCACTTCTATTTCGTTCAAAAGTCACATGCTTATCAGTAAAAAGTAATTTAGAGTAAATGGTTTATTTTTTTTATGTAAAATTTTATATTGGAGGGTTTTAAAGGTTGTGTTGAAGGTGGTCCTGCTGTTTATTTAATTTTGCTTATTAATTTCTTTGCGTCGGAACGGCTTCAGATGGAATTGCTTTTGTAATGTCAGTAGGAATCCAGTTTCAAATAAAATATTAATAATTCTAAGGTGAAGCGCCCTAAGACTTTTCTTAAAATTATTTATATGAAATTAAAAAACTTTGAATATCAATTTTGGTGAAGTTTCAGTAGTAAGGTGGAACCCGCTATATATATGATTTCACTTAATAAAACTTTTCCCCAGTGGTTAAACAGTTTAGTCCATTTTATTTTATTTTTATTTTATTTTAACAATAGAACAACCACAGGGGTCAAAATATGATTACAGTGAATTATTAAACATAATATATATAAAAATACTACACACATAAAAGAAAATACAACAAAAAAAAAGTTTGCCTGCAGTAAACAATTTTTCGCTTAAGAAAACTGTTTTTCGGAAAAACAAATTTCACGCTATTTATTTTGGCTTGATTTGAACGCATTAGTTCATAGATTAGTTCATGAATATATTTTTATTTTGATTGTCGCTTTAGAAGATAAAAACTACGTATTTGGGTAATATGAAAATACTGTGGTACTAGAATAGCAAAATTGTAACATAACCATTCCACCCATAAAAATGTTTTAAAAAACAAACCAAAAAAGCTTAGTGACTGAGGATGACGAGTGAGTCGTCAGCGAGCCAATGCTCATGAGTGCAGAGCCTCGAGCGGATTTAGAAACTTAAGTGTAATTGGTAGTGTCCCACAAGATATAATGAAACATCTCGCAAAATTAGAAATTCTACTTGAGCAATTTAATTGAAAAAAAAATAATTAAAGCCAACCAGACGTAGTTATTTTTTTCAAGAAACAGCAAACTTGTAGAAATCAACAAGAACATAATTCCGCTTAGAAATACTATCTTAGTTTCTTTTATGCAAAAACGACTGCTCGGACATGATTGAATTACAAATGTTAATTAAATCGTTAAGTCGTGAAAATGTTGTAGTGTGTTTAAATATAATTATAACTATTGCTTCTTTTAATTAATCTTTTGCAAAAGATAATTTAATTAAACCTCCGAGCCTGAAGATTAAAATTTTAACATGTTTTCTCCTGATACAGTATTATTTTCTCGGGAAAACATGTAGGATGTTGATCCACTGGAATTGTGTGCAACACTAACATGTACGTGATCATTTGTGCGCGTACTGGGCTGCACTTTTATTATTTTTCAAAGTCTCCACTGACAATGTTGTGCGTTGAGTACACAAACTTTTTGCAAGCAAACAGACAGTGTAGTACACTACGTGAACATTTGTTTACCCTAATGTGCTGCATACGTTCAGTGTTCAACACAGACAATGATGAGGAGAATGTTGATTTCTGCAGCGATTTTTGTTATTGTATGCAATTTTTTTAATAATAAGCGGCGAGCAAAATTACGTTACTGAGTGAGACTAACACCATGAAGGTACGAACACATTTTTAGAAAAGCTAAAAATAGATTCATTGAGTAAATTAAAAAAAAAATACAATTATTATTTTATATATTAATGAATATGTCAGTAGATATTTTGTATTATCTTTTTTATTTCTTTTAAAAAAGAAATGTTGGCTGTTTTATTGAATAAATAATAAGTAAAAGAAAATAGATTAAGGTGGCTGTAGAAGAAAAAGTCAAGAAATATAAACGAGTATTGCACTTGTTTATCTGATCAATCATTCATTGTTGTGAATTTGTTGAAATAAACAAATCAAATCAACAAAAAATCTTTCCACGTGTTTGTTTCAAATAATTTTAAAATTTAATTCGAAAACAAACGCACATTATTAATCAGGTTAATAAAAGGCTGTATTAAAGGACAAAATATTTTTTTGTAATTTGTTTTTAAATTATAAAGTGTATGCTTAAAATTTTTTTTAAAGTATTGTAATTTAAAAATTCTTACAGCATAATATAGCATATGGTTGTTACATGTCAGGCTTTCTAGCATAACACATTGCATTGCTACAGTTTAGCCAGGCTTTCTAGCATAACACAGAGCATTGTTACAGCCATGTCAGGCTTTTTAGCATAACACATTGCATTGCTACAGTTTCGCCAGGCTTTCTAGCATAACACAGAGCATTGCTACAGCCATGTCAGGCTTTCTAGCATAACACATTGCATTGCTACAGTATTGCCAGGCTTTCTAGCATAACACATTGCATTGCTACAGCTTCGCCAGGCTTTCCAGCATAACACAGAGCATTGCTACAGCTATGTCAGGCTTTTCAGCATACCAAATCGCATTGCTACAGCTATATCAGGCTTTCCAGCATAACACAGCGCATGGTTGCTACAGCCATGTCAGGCTTTCAAGCATAACAACATTGCATTGCTACAGCTTTGACAGGCTTACCAGCATAACACAGCGCATGATTGTTACGTTTTCATGTAGGTAACTGTTAAGTAATGTTATTCAAAGTGCGGAACTAAAATTTATTTTATGGAGGCGACTGATGTGAAAGAAATTCCAATTCCTAGTCATAACTACGAACAGTAGGTAATATAAAACGAAAAGTTGGGTGTTTTTTGTGCTTTTTTTTTGTGTTGGTGCGAAATTGCATTGCTGTTTCTGTGGTAATGGCACTGACTAGCACTGGCGACGTTATTTATTATACTTCACTAATTAAATCTATTGTTTTTTAACAAACCTGTTTTTTATAACTAAATTTATAATACAATCTAAAAAAATCGTCAGTTTTAATATTACATTGCAGTCATCTTAAATTATTTTTTTTTTGTATAACTTTTTAATCGCAAACGCAGTAAAATTTAAATTTTAGAGGATTATATGTTCACAAATACGTTCACAATTTTAAGTATCACTTCTATGATAAACTTAAAAACAATAAAATAAAACCTGAAATATATTACATAATAAATTTCAATATTATCAACTGCTGGAAGTTCTAAATTTTTGATAGCTATTCTGCCATTTTTAATTGAATTGCCTAAAAAATTCTTGTTTCTCCTGCTATTTGATCATTTTCTTAATAAAGTATAGTATATCGAAAATGATCTGCAGTAATATTTTATTCGGTTTCGTTTTTTTTCTGGTTTTGACATTCTAGTTATTCACTTATTGATAAGTTATCAACAAACTATTTGACATGTTTTGGAACGTAACACCAACAGTGTAAAAAAAAACATACAGTGCAGTAAATTAGGAAGAGCACATAGAAGAGGTTTGGAATGTAAACATTGCACCAAAGTAGGTTGCTGTTTTAGTTGTACAGCGCTATGGACCTGACAAAAATAATAACAAATATTGCCTTATCATGGGTCACTTCGAAAAAAGAGTGAAAAGTACTTCTTAAAAGTGTTTACTCGCAGCATAATACGCAATAGACTTTTCATTTCCTTGATCTCAATCTTCGTCAATAACGGCACAGTGGGTTCAAAAGCAAAATACCTGATAAGCAGAACCATCTCATCGATTTAGCCGAGACGTTTCAGCACATGGCTGCTATCGGTGTGCCAAAGCACGGTCTTTTTATTGATCGGGAGAAGAACGAAGCATAAAATACATTCTAAAGCAAGACTCGTTCGACATGTTTTCGCGTAAGGACGTTATTGTTTATTCGTTTTGCGTGTGTATATGTGTCTTATTGTGTGCCAACGTACCGTGTATATAACAAATATTATATTCCCACACGTCGTTTGGATGTTGACTTGTTCAGCTGATGTTGCAATCATCTTGACAATTCTTACTTACGACACTATGGAAAACTTACCGACACTCGCCGACGCTGTATCGTGACAACTTTAGTCGACGTGAAAAGTTTACACTTTCAGTCGTGTTGTATCCAGATTAGCTTTTGATGACAGAGTAAAATATTTGTTTTGTTTTTTTATTTTCTATGACTTCCATTTTTTATTTTCACTCTAATGACTTAGCGTCTCCGTCTATACCATCGAAATTCCTCTAGCTTTAAATTGGTATGCGTAGTATATTATGGGGGAAACGACAACGAATCTGCTGAGTCTTCAACACGCACAAATCTTAAAATTATAATAAGTCACGAGGGAAAAAAATTATTTGGCCCCAGGTCATTTTTTCTT
Source organism: Cryptops parisi (assembly GCA_034695005.1). Lineage (NCBI taxonomy): Eukaryota > Metazoa > Arthropoda > Chilopoda > Scolopendromorpha > Cryptopidae > Cryptops > Cryptops parisi. The sequence continues at coordinate 59,177 of JAQIWH010000208.1, forward strand.
AACCTCATCGATTATATATATCTTTTTCATATTTTTTTGCTGACACGAACCCATCATTAACGCCAACTTTTTCACGAACATGGAATCATCGTTAGCATGAGCCTAAAGGATTTTGTTACTAACTGACGGCTTCTTGTTCCTACCGCCGTATGTTGAACCCATAATTCTCTTTAATATTGATAGCTGAGGTTATTCGTAATTGGCACGTTTTTTTCAATTACTGTATTGGGGAAAAGAAATCAATTTATATGACGTGTCTTTCGTATCATCGGTGATGAAAACTGAAATGGCTAACAATTTGGTTTCAGTTTGATTGATGTTCACAAATGTCGTCTATCGTTATTTTCAACAATTACCGTATATACTTAAGTGAATATTTGATATGTAAAAGTCAATCTAGAATTTTTTTTTTACTACAATATTAGTTGTTTTTTTTCATATATCGCATGTGAAAGTCAATCTATTGGAGTGCTTATTTCTAAAACGTCTCATCTTCATTTTAATCATATTTTAGATAAGAAGCTCTGACAACTATCTGTGCATGGCTGATTCCAAATATGTTATTTTCAAGACTCAAAACTTATTTTCCACTGAAAAGCATTTTTAAAAACCACGTTTATATGCAAAGTCTATGGTCAAATGAATGAAAAAAACTTGTTTCCTGCAAAATTGTGTTTTTGAATTTAAGATGTTTTGAAACTAAACTCTTCACTTTTTTTTAGTTTTACGGTACGGTATTGTACTATATACACGTTGCATTCACGTAAATAGTAATGTAATATTGCACTAGTACAGTTTTACAGTTGAGGTTTTTTTGAACTTTCCCCAACATCTTCTATGAATAACATCTTATCTGTGATTTTTGTTTTTGTTTATACAATTTCGTTATTGGTTTATACTGTATATCAATTTGGCTTCTGCTGATTAAATTTTAGTTTCGAATTAAAACATGAATTTCAGTCTTTCAAAAGTCGTATCTATGTAATAGTTAATCCTATAAATGCAACCTTAAAATATGGTCTGAAAAGTTTGACTTACACACGAGTATAGATAGATATTTGTGGTTTTACACGAGAATATACGGTAACTCAATCTTAAGAGATTCATTCTTAGGAAAAGTTAAGATATGTCAAAAATTTACAGAAAATAACTTTGAGCTGAATTTGAAACAATGAATTGAAAAAAAAATGGTTTCTGGTAGTGCACTTATTTATATTAAGAAAATCTTAAAGTGGCACTGGCCCGATGAAACCAACTCGAGGAAAATATTTTTAAATTTTTCTATTTACTTTGAATTTTAGTATATTTTTTATTTTAGTTCATCATCATTTGCTTCCCCATTTTTTGTATTATTTAACTCTTTGTCAACAGGGAACTTTATTTTATTTTTGAAACGAAGCGCTCAACTTTATATTCTGATGCTCATTGTTCATTATCGTATAGAAAACAAACCACCAGTTTTTTTGAAAGTAAATGAAGTTTCGCTCATCAAGAATATGTAACACCTGTTTTTTCATTGGGAAAGTTGTTTTCAACAGTGTTCAAACCTTTTTCTATGTGAACGTTAATGAACCCATATTTTTGTCAATGGAATAAAAAAAAATGCTTTATTCAATTTACTCGACGCGACGTTTTGTCGAGTAAACGTATTTGTGAGCTTCAAAGTGAACGTATTTGTGAACTTCAAACTATGTATGTTTTCAAGGTAAAACATGCTCTGATGCTTACGGTAAATGCTCACGTTGTTTTCAACTTCCTGCACCTTTCACTTTAATATTTTCATTTTAGACATTATTTAATTTTGATCGAACGAGACTACAAAGGGAGGCACAAATACAAAACAGACAAAAAGAAAAACAAGACATTAACTAATTAATAATTAACTAATTAATAAGACATGAAGTAGAAGAAACGTAAAGCAGGTGAACTGTAATGTCAGGATGTTAGGTTAGGTGGAAGAAACAAAACGTGGCGTTTCTAAACTCGATCATCAACGATGTGCAAAATTATTGTAATTTCACGTAATGATGAGTGGATTCACTTCCCTTGAATTAACATGGTTTGGGTTTGTTCGAACTTAACAGGACGTGTTAGATGAATGGATTACATGTCAGCGATCATGGCTCTATTTGGAACCGATTTTCAGCTCGGAAGACATTACCCGGCAACTTCCATTAGAGAGTAAGCGCTACCAGACCATGGAACGCCATTGGAGACGTATCCTCAAAGGAGCTAGCATGAATCCCGAGGTAATTACATTCAAAACAAAGCAAAACAAAAACATATGGGTTTTTTCTAATGAAACTTTGAATAGAATTAGCTAGCCGATTGCACAAAAAAAATCTGATCTACTGATAAAATTCTATAACCCATTTTTGTAAAAGCGAATTTTGTTTTCTAGATCATAGTTTTGTGCGCCGATCCTATGATGTTGGAAACGTTGCGTGAATGCAACAAATTACTGGATTTGGTTCAGAAAGGACTGAGTGAATATCTGGAAACCAAACGAGCGGCTTTTCCTCGTTTTTACTTTCTCAGCGACGATGAACTCTTGGAAATCCTATCTCAGACCAAAGATCCAACCGCTGTACAACCCCACTTGCGCAAATGCTTCGAGAACGTTGCCACGGTAAGTGAAGTAACATAAGAATTGAACTATTTCACTATCCGTTTGGCATTACACATCTGAAAACAATACGAGTGACGTCTGGCGGTTGAAGAATGGCAGTATAGGGTTCGTAGAAGCAAGACAAGACTCGTTGAGTTTTTTTTGGTCATCTTCATGGAATATCAAATTGAATGCCTCAGTGCAGTGACCAGTCAGCTCCACTTTTTTGCAGAAAATCTTTTTTTTTTAAATGGGTATAGTTGTTTTGAAATTCTGCGTTGTTTGGTGCATGAAAAACGGGTCAATTTGATGCTCAGATAACGAGATATTATTATAGATAGCGTCGACAGTCACTATTGGGTGCATAATCTAAGTTCATATCGATCTGGCAGCTCTATTATTTGTTGTGTACTGATTTTAAAACAAACAACAGACAACTTTATTTCACATTTTTTTTATTGTGAAAATAATATATTACCGGTATTTTTGATCAAAAATGCATTAATAAAGTGATCTGTACGTATCTAAATAATTTATTTGAAACATTTTTTTTCAGTTTGATATAAAATGTCATTTATGAAAAAAAAGAAAAAAGAAAAAAAGTGTGGCTTATCATTCTATTGCCCGAAATCATTTAATCGTTTTCTTTCAACAGTTGACCTTTCAACCTGATTTGGAGATCACAGCCATGTGTTCGGCTGAAGGTGAAGTGGTTGCTTTTTCCGAAACGATGTATCCAGCCGGAAACGTGGAAGACTGGCTGGCTCGAGTCGAGTCTGTCATGATGATCAGTTTGAGAGACATTTTAAGAGAATCGATTGCAGAATACCCTCAGGTGAATCTATTCTTATCGGTTGATTATGTTCATTATTTCTGTGTGCTCGGATGAGATTATGTTCACTGGACAAATTGATGAAGTTAATAGCGGTAACTTACTCTTGAAGACTGAACGGACAGACTTTGTGGTGAGCTGGCCCGGTCAAGTGGTAATCGCCACGTGTCAAGTCTACTGGACGTTTGAAGTGGAACAAGCTCTCGGTGACAGAGTGCTTCACGAGTTTTACTTGCTACAGTTACGACAAGTGAGTCGTTTATGTGGTATCGTTATGGCATTGATTGGTCTTGGTAGATAAAGGTGATCTGTTATCGTTACTAATGAATTCGTTGTCATCAGTTAGACGATCTTCGCGTGCTGGTACGTGGAGAGTTAACTCGATCAGAAAGGCAGATTTTATCAGCCTTGATTGTGATTGAAGTTCATGCGAGAGACGTGGTGTCTAAAATGGTGGAGGAAGATGTTCAGAATCCCAATGACTTTGAATGGATTAGCCAACTCAGGTAGGCTTGTTTTTCACCTTTTTACAACCTTTTATTTAACTTGACTAGTCGTAAAAAAATTTTCAACCTGTTTCAAATTTTGAAGTTTGTTTTTACATATGTTCCCAGTATCGTAGACACTTTAAACTTGGTATACT
>JAQIWH010000209.1:0-63258 GCA_034695005.1 Cryptops parisi
TAAAAATGTTTACTTAATTCAAAAAATAAATGTGTTTTTCTTTAAAATTAAATCCGGCGCTCTTGTTGGGACACCCTATATTAGTGAAGAAAGTAGCCCCTAGACAGCAAGGCAAATTCAGATCTTTAAAAGCCTCTAAACGGTGAAAAATGAAAACACCTAACACCCTTTTAAAACAGCCACTTCAATATTTTAAAATGAAAATGCTCCAACGCTAGAGTAAGGTAGCTATAGAAATCAGATTTTATGATCAAAAACATTACTATGTTTGCAGGTCCGTGTACATGGAAAGAAATTTTTTAGATGTAGCTCTATTAATAGCCGTGGACTTGAAAGTATTCTGTGAAAATATAGTGAGATCTGGTAATTGTGATCACTTTGGGACTAGTGCTTTTCAATAACATTAAACAATGATTATAAAACATTAAACTATGTACGTCCTGGGAACGACTGATAATGATACGATAACAAATGGTCGATATACAACATTATCCGTGATTATAATAACGTGATGAAAAGTTCTTTTTTTCAACCCTCTCTCCCTCCCCTGAAAATCCCGCACACAGGTCTGAGCGACAAAGTCATCATTATAACTGTTCTTTACTACAATGGTCTGGAGACTGAGATCTCAATAATCCAAGATTTCTATTAATTACTTGAGTTAAAAAAAACACATGGCAATATTTCTGACTGAGTTACTGTAACATTGAAACCAACTTACCAATGCTGCTTCGTAAGCTGGGAGCGGGTATGCTGCTTGCTGTTGCATAAGAACAGGATTTTGGCGTGCCTGTGCCGAACTTTTCGATGATGACGTACTCGTCTGAGACTTGATCGTCGCCATGCGACTCTGCACGTTCTCAGACGAGACCCTCGATTGTAACATGGTATCACTGCTGCTGGCTGATCGCGATGCTGTTATCAATTCCGTGGAGACGCGAGGAAGTGAGGTTTTGGAACTGCAAGCAGATGGTGCAATTCCAGGCTCAGATTTGTAGGTCATGGTAATTTCTGAAGGTAATGTCCTCATGACGACCATAGATGGATCGTTCAATCGTGCAGACTGAACAACCTACGAGTAATGAAACCGTATAAAAACATGTTAAAACAAAATTCTGAACAGAGAGAATCATCGATACTTAAAACGTGAAACAATAATCTCACCGTAGATTTAGAAACAGAGTTAGTTGATTTCATGATTGATGCTGTTGTTGCCACAGGAGGCATTCCGATTATCGTGTTGGGGTGTCCAAGATTAGAGATTGATGATTTGGCCACTGTGGAAGATGATGGCATCTGCATCGGAACCAAACTGCTCGTCGGCTTCGCAGCCGAAGAGTACGAGCTGACTTGAATCTGAGGAGATGTGACCTGTGCAAACAACATGAATTGATCATGATGCATTGTTAAAAACCTCTTTGCAAAAACAAAAAGTGCATTTAAATATGCCAAGACGAACCTTCACTGGAGCTGATGGCTGATTCAGAGAATAATTCCAAGCATGTGAAGGAAGTCCAGGCATTGGCTGACCAATTTGCGCAGGTGAACGGGCAACCATTGAAGGATGCAACACACGGTTTTCATGTTCATTTGTAGGTGGTCCGGATATTGATTGTGAACGACTCCTTGCACTGATATCAACAGGCGGTTCACCCACAAATGCCACACGTGGCAATGAATGTGATCTGTAAATTGCATAACGTTAAATCACATCAGGTAAAAAAAAAAATAATAAGAAAATAGAAAATAAATGCAATGAAAATAGTTTGGTGGACATTTTCAACCATTTTGTTTTCTTTACCTTGAACGAGCAGGCAAAACATGTTCTTGCTCTTCTTTGACTGCTGGTGCAAACGGCTTTGGTGACTGCACAACTTGCGGACGTGGGGACTTGACAGGTGGTGCCAACGGTCCCATTGGTTGTGGAGATCGAACAACTGGAACGCTAGCCACAGCTGGAGGTGGCGGCATTTGCAACTGACACGGCGAACCCGTCTGTGTTATCAAAGATGCTTTGGTAGAAACAACAACTGGCGTACGAGTGGAGATGACTGTTTCGTGCAACTGTGATTTCGCAATGGTCTCCGTGGTGACGACAACTGAGCTGGTAGCGCCTGCAGTAGATGCTGCTGCTGGAACGTAGGTGCCTTCTTCGGATTGTCTCACCGGGGTCAAGAAACCAGTGACAGGATCAACAAGTGCAGTCGGTGACAAATCGCCATCTTTCGCCTCGTCTTTCACTGACGAAGAATCGCTGGTGACTGGCAGGCCGGCTGTTTTGGTGGTAGGAACAGTCTGCTGCGATACTTTGGGAAGCTCCACTTTCATGACAAGCTGAGCCTGTAGAGATGATGGCTTTTCTCCACCTTTATCGACTTGTTTCAAATCGGCAGGCTTGGCATCAACTTCTTGAGGTACTTTCCCATTGTGAATTTTGTTTTCTGGTTGAAATGACTGCGAAAAATTCACAGGCTCGCCAGATGCAACGGTGGTAGGAACTTTGTTGGCAAAATCTTTCGACATCTCCCCATCTTTGGAGTCAGTGCAGTGAATAACTGTGGTTGACTCGGAAGATGACGATGATGAAGAAGATGAGCATGTCGGTGCGTCGAGTTTGTTGGTTTCCGATTTAACTTGGGTCCTCGTGATGCGAAAGTTGCGCAGTGAAACTGTCCGGGGGACTTCCGATGTGTCCAAATTGGTCTTCATGGCATCTGAAGTCATTTCGGGTTCGACGGTGTTAGTGTCAGTTGCCGCGACATCAGGTTGTTCGAGTTTGTGTTCGGCTACCTGAAGCACTGGTGGCATTCCCATAAGTTCCTGTTTGTCCAGTTGGTGAATGATGGATGCATTGGTTTCTTCCGCCTTGCAACGACTTCGTGTTCGTCTAGTTCCTCTAACGACAGCAGGAGGTTCATAATCATCGATGTTCTTAAAGTGCCCCTTAACAACATCCTCGATGACCTCGTCGATCGTTGTTCGGTAACTTTTCTCTTGCAATCGCTGTGACTTGCGAATGGCCGATTTTCCCGGTGAATGCGATGTTGTAGATCTTTCACTCATTTCCGTAGTACTCGTTTCCACACGTGACGAAACAGGGTGAGGAGCAGCAAATACATCATCACTACTGCGATGCTCCACAATGCGCACAGCTGGTTCTTCTCTGGTCTCCACCTTCGCCACCTTTTCCAAGCTGTCTTTGTGAGGAGACTTGATTGTCAAGATGAGTCTGGGACGGCTCCTTTCTATGACTGATATTTCTTTCTCCTCCTTGATGGTGACCTCGCTCGTTTTTTCCACGTCGTCCTTTTTGCTCTCACTTTCATGAACTGTTGTCTTTCTCTCCTCATGGTGGAATCGACTCTCACTGAACTTGATTTCTTCCTTCTTTTCCTTACTGCTTTCAAACGTGGTCACTGCCTCTTCCTCGTCGTCATCTCGGAATTCAAAGATGTCGTAATCACTTCCCTTTGGATCCATCGCTAATTTAGGTTCTTGGATTCGTAACCTTGACTCGAACCGATTCTCCTTCATCTTGACTTCTTCAGTCTCTTCTTGTTTCGTGTCCATTTTTTCAAGCATAGGTGGTGAGGGTAGAGTTAGATTTGACTCAGCTCTCTTCTTCCGTCCCCGCCGTTTGTTTTTAGGTTCTTCAAATTTGGGCAAGTTATCCAGAGGTTTATCCACAAAGCAAATGCTGGGAGTTTCAGTTACTACTGTTGAGATGGTCACGCTTGGTCTTGTCATCTCTTCAACAGACGCCTCAAGAACAGGTGGCATTTCTTCCAGCATTTCTTCTTTCATTTTATCTAATACACTTTCTGAGGGTGCCACGGAAGCTTTCAGGATGTCGGATTCAATCCTCAAATGATTTTCACTTTCATTTTCTGTTTCTACACTGTCACTGCTTGCCAAGGTTTCTTCCAACCGTGGCATGTCAAGTCCTTCTTTGAGATCAGGACTGTCACTTTCAAATTCCGGTCGGATGATTTTACGCCCACGTTTGTTGTTTTGCCGATTAGTCATCATAAAATCCTCTAGGAATATTCCCTCGGATTTCGATGACTCCGAATGCTTCCGCCCTTTGCTTCGCCGTCCTCTACGACTGCGTGTCTCCATCGGAGCAGTATTGTCCACACTGTCAAATTTCTCTTCAACGTCTAAAACTGGCATATCCAAGTTGACAGAGGGATTGAGGGATAATATTGGTTCTTGGACTGGGAAGGGTTCAGGAATTGGGGAGGAATCGAGATTAACATCTGGTGCAGGTATATCTGGTACAGTAGAGGAAAGCAAAGTAGAAGGTAATTCTGGATCTGGAGCAGAAGTAACCGGAGAAGATATTTGGGGTAAGGGAGAAATGGTCGGAGGTGTAGCTGGAGGAAGTGGAGGTGGTGGTGGGGGAGGTGGTTGTGGAGAAGGTGGTTGTGGGGGAGGTGTTGGTGGTTGTGGAGGTTGTACAGTTGGAGGTGATGGTGGTGGTAGAGGTGGGAGAGGAGGAGGGGGTGGAGGCGACGGGGGTGGAGGCGATGGGGGTGGAGGCGATGGGGGTGGTGAAGATGGTGGTGGTGGTGGTGGTGGTGGTGATGGAGAAACCATTGGTAAATCCAATGTTTCAAGAACAGGGGATTTTGGAATGGGAGATGGCAAGGAGCGGGGATAGTGTAAAAGTGGGACTTCTTCAGTTTCCTCCTTCTCTGTGGGAAGCGCAATTTCATCCGGCGTGCTCTGTTCTTCCACCAAAGCATTCGTCTCGGGCAATTCGGGCAATTTGCTGTCACTGAAGTCAAACTCCGATGATTTGGGCAAGTCCAGAAGCTCATCAATGATGCTGATCTGAGTGGCCTCTTTGAGTGTAGTCAATTTTTCTTCATTTTGTTGCATGTCTTCCTCCAGCAAGTCAAGAGCCTTTTCAACAGTGAATGTTTCATCCTTCAAGTTGTGCTGGTCAAATTCTTCTGCAGGACCATCAACTGCTTCACCCATGGAATTTTCAGGTTCCTGAAGCAACACTTTTGGTTCTGGAATGGACAGTTCTGTATCAAGCAATGTCACTTCCGTTGAAGGTGGATCGATGTCGGCTTCTTCTTTACTCATCTCTTCAAGAACAGGTTCCAGCTTGGGCACCATCTCATCAGCAAAGGATGCGTCGGTATTCTCGTATGGATCAGTTCCAAAGGTAGCCTGAAGAAGTGCTTTGACTGCATCTTCAGTTTCTTCTTGGGATATGGCAGAAGCAGTTTTATCTTCTGCCTCTTGATCTGCAAGCAGATCCAAGTCGGTTTTGAGGTCATGTTCAGGTAATGGAATGTTTTCTGTGGCGGCAATCAAATCGGGAATGTTATTGTGAGAAGGTGTTTTCTCGAAAGATGTCTCCATCTTTAACTCTGGAATATCAGCTAACTCTTTCTGTTCGTCGTCATTCAGTTCCTCTTTCTCCATTTTCGCTTCCAAAGAGAACGTCGAATGTTCATCTTTAAAGGGCTTATCGTCTTTCGTTTTTCTTCGTTTCTTTCCCTTGTGTTTGACACTTTTATGATCAGAATCTTCATCCAATGGTCGATAAGAACGACATTCCTCACGACCAAATTTTGTTGGAACTTCCGGAAGATCATCATCAGTAAATTCAAACACATCTAGGGGACTTTGCTTGTGGTCACATAGATCTTTTTCCTGATCACTGCTATTGTCTAATTTACTCTCATCAACTACTAGTTTACCAAAAGATGGTAAACCAAAGTCTTTATCATCGTCGTCATCATCCTCCTCGTCATTCAGGGCATTTTCAAGAACAGGCGAAAGACAAGATATCTGCTCTAACTTGTCACAGCTGTTGTGGTCATTGCTGTTCATACTCTCTTGCAATTGAGACTCAAGAACACGAACGGCCTCGACCAACTCAGCTGAATCAGGTATCAGACTTTTCGGTTCATCAGCAACGTCAATACCAGATGGCTTGGATGGTGGTGCCAAGTCAATTTCAGACAATGCTAGTGACGAAAGTGGGGTCGATTCTGTATCGATGCTTTCCATGCCAAAAACATCATCCAGTTTTGGCAATTCATCCTTGGTACTGCGACGTTTCTTGTCTTTGGATGACCGCTTGCTCTTCTTGTGTTTCTTCTCATCCTTTGTATCAAGTAAACTTGGCATGCTAAGATCCAAGTCAAAAGTTGTCAAATCAGGAAGCTCAGACTTGAATTCTGGACTAGAAACTTCCAAACTGAGCCGTGGATTGCACTTCTCTTCATCTGGATCAGCAAGTGATGACTTTTTATCTAACGGAGAAGCATGGTCTTCAATAGGCAAGCATTCATCCAACCAGAGTGATTTTGGTTTTGAATCACTCTCTTCCAGAGGCTCATGGTCCAGAAACTTGTCGAAAATCTCTGAAGTATCTTTAGAGTCACTGTTTATCTCTGCTTTGTCACTTTCTTTGTGTGTAAGTTTTGGCATGTTCATTTCACTGTCAGATTTGTCAAAGTCTGTACCAAAGCTCAGAGGTTTTTCCAAGCCAGTGATGTTTGAGAGAGAATCTTCTGAAAATGGCAACACATTCGAACTCTCCAGTTTTTCTAATGCCTCATCTGCTTTGATGTCTTCGAAATGGTCGGAGAGCTGATCGATCAGACCAAAATTCGTCTCACACGTCTCCTCTTTCAAGCTCTCCGACACTGAAGGGATCTTCGGTGTTGGCCTCTCGTCAGTTTTCTTATCTTTCTGTTTGATGACCTTTTTGGAACGTTTGCGTTGTTTGTTTTTCACTTTTTCCTGTTGCTCATCTTCAGAAGTATCCACATCTGCAAACACCTCTTTCACACTAAGTTTCTCTTTCTTCTTCTTTTCCTTCTTAGGCAAAACTTTGTGAGGTTTGGGTTCCAACTCTAACGAATAACCATCAATTTTGTCAGTGAGATCCTTGATTTTCTCAGGCATCTTGATGTTTTCGGAATCTCCACTATCATCTTCAACTTGCTTCAGACTAGGTTTTGGCTTTTTATTTTTATCTCTCTTGATGTGATGCAATTTCGTTCTTGCAGAACCTTCTGCATCAGTGCTATCATCATCCGATTTCTTTTTCGTTTTGCTTTTGATGTCCTTGTCATATTTTTTCTTCGCTTTTGCCTTGTGTTTTCGATTGGATGAGTCCTTACTTTTGGGAAGAATCTCACCATCAGAGCATTCCATGTCTGATTTGTAGCTCTCTTTCATAGGTTTGCTTTTATCCTTGATGCTTCTGTGTTCTCTGGGCATCTCAACCTCCGAGAAATCAGACTTCATGTCTGCATCGAATAATTTATCACGTTTTCTGTCGCTCTTCTTGTCCTCTTTGTCGTCATTTTCTTCGGAATCACTGGCAATGATGAGTTTTCGTTTTTTGCTCTGCTGTTTGGTTTTACTAGATGACAGTTTGGATTCGCTCGTCTCGGACGATAAGACGCTTCCAGCATCAGATGCTTTGTCACTGTCATATTCAACCGACGTGCTTTTGATTTTTTCTTCTCGCTTTGCACGACTCTTTTTGAGCAGGCTGAACTTCTCCCTCATCGAAACCAATTCCTTCTCCTTCTCTTTGTTCTTCTCATTCTGACTCGACCGAGCTTTGACTTTGTCATACATGGAGAAATAGACAGGTTCTTCTTCCCAGAAGGAAAACGCCTTATTCTTGCTGGATTTAGACTCTTTTTTCTTCTTTTCTGGTTTGTCCTTACTACCATCTTTTTCGTTCTTTTCCTTGTCCTTCTTTTCCTTTTTCTTCTCCTTCTTTTTCTCCTTTTCTCGGCCATCATTCGTTTTCGACTTCATGCGGTTTTCGGATTTAAAATTCTCCTTCAACTCCTTTTGGATTTTGTTCTTCTTCTCATCTCTTGCCTTCATGATTTCTTTCACTTTATCATCCTTCAGGTCCAGTTTTTTGTCTTTGTCATCTCTCTTTTCAACTCTGATATCTGATTTGTTTGATTTTCGCTCCGATGATATACCGAGAGATTTGATAAAAGACGATTTCTTTCCCTGTTGGGGAGATAGAGGACGCTCGCTCCGTTGTTTTTTCTCATCCAGAAAAATCGAACTGGATGACAATTTGGGTTTCTTCGGGTCAGGTTCTTGTGACTTGTGTTCAGTTTTCACTTTGATTTCAACCTTTCCTGATGATGATGATCTGCTCGAATCAGGTTCATCCGACCCTAACCGCCGTTTATTACTCAGCGATGAATCTCTCCTGGTTAAGTCTTTGCTGCTACTGTTGTTATAGCAGTTGGTGGTCTCTTTCTTGTTGGGATTTGATTCTTTACTAACAATGTTGCTCTGACAATTCTCTCGTTTCTCTTTGCAGCTACCATTTCCAGAATGTTGCTGTTCCTTTTTGATGATTTCTTTCACAGGTTCCTTTTTGATCTCCTTCACAGCACAAGAACTTTCTCGCTTCACTTGACACTGTTGTTGAAAACCCTCTTTTCTGATGGTTTCCTTCACACAAGGAATCGAGGGTTCCTTCCGAGCATTCTGTTCACGAGGATCTTTTTTCACAGAAGCAGAAAAGTCCTTTCGACTAGCAACAATGTTTATGCATGGTTCCTTTTTTATGTTGAGAGGAACTGTAGTTGAAGTGACGCTCATGACCGGTGTTGCAGGTGGAGCAACAACAGTTTCTGCTGTTGTTACACAAACCATTGGTCTTGGATGTGATGAAGCCAAAGTTGTGATGCTTGAAGTTGAATCACGCTTCAATATTGATGATTTGACTCCATCGGTAGACTGCTTGCGAACAGTTACAGTTGTTCCTGGTTTGTGAACTACTTCATTTGCCGGACGTACAACACTTGAGGAAGGTGATGATGTGATAGGGGGTGCAGAAGTAGAAGACGCACTGGAACTGGTTGTTACTGGGCAGTTAAGAGTTGTTGATGATACTACGCTACTGGAACTGCACTGCGAAGCATGAGTCATTGTCACTGTCGTTGTTGTTATGGATGTCAGGATAGTGATAGGTGGGGACGATGCAGGAACCGTTGGGGTGGTTGTGGTTACGACTGCAGTGTAAGGGTACCGTGTTGCGACGGTCGGCATTACAGCATTTCCGATGAATTTTGGAGATGTTAATGCAGATGTGATGACTGGTGAAAACTCCTTCGCCGCTGCTTTAGTACGAAAGCAAAACGTCTTTTTGGGAGCGGGATCTAACATGATCTCTCTCGGTTCATACTTTTCATTGATGTGTTCCAGACGTTTAGAATCCTGATCAAAAATGCTGCTCTTGGCCAGCAGAGACTTTACGATGTCCGATGGCTCTGTCCGTAATTGCGGAACATCGGCTGACAGGAAGCTCGGTCTCTTCTTGATGATCTTGTCATAGTCGACTTTTGTCAAGCCATCAGTAGTGGTGGTGGTAACCGTGCTGCCAAGGCTCCGCGTTGAGCCTGACCAGGCATTGTATTTCTCGTCTAAGATTCGTATTCTCTCTTCTAAAGATGGACGGTTTGGTGAAGACCTGGGGGAATGTTCAGAGTCGGATGAGCTGTCTACCGCATTAGTTCTGATAGGCAGCAATCCTGGCTTGGAAAAATTGTGTGCTGTTGGCTTGTGCCTTATGTCCACAACAACTGGTGAGTTCACTTTTTTGTCAACAGTTGAAGGGACAATGATGCTGGGGATACTCCTTGTGACCAGCACATCGGTGGATATGGTGTCTCTTGAGATGTTGGACAAGCTATTGACAGCACTGCCTGTTGTTGGTGACAACATGGGAGATTTAAGCATCCCTGATTTGGGGGACATCAATACCTTTGGCGAGTGTTTGGGTGAATGGATTGATGTATTTCCAAGGGCAAACCTCGGCAATGGGAGTGAAAGAGGTGCTTCTTTCTCTCGTCTTGGTTCATCGACAAGCGGCGTACCTGGTTTGCTGTCTGGGCTTTTGGTGTTGACCAACCTCACGTCAACATTAGGTTTTGTCTGAGATTTCTCATTGGAAGACACTTCAGCTTCGCCAGCATTGACCTCAAAGCGATCCATTTCCACTGAATTGTTTGCGCGCAAGACATGCTTGCTGCCCATGTGGTTATCCTCAGCTATCGGGGCTGATTTCCGTCGCTTATGAAGATAATTGCATATCTCTTTCGGAGAACTGCCAAAGTCATAACACGTATTGTCCACTGGCTCTACCACATGACAAGTCTCATGCTTCTCTTTTGTTTTAATATCTTTCACCTTGGGGTGATCCAACAGTTTCCTAACCGAATACCCCATGTGAAAAGATGTGTCAAAGTTCTTTCGCACGTTTCCATCTGTATCAGGTACTTTGTTCAGAATCACCACAGAAGAATCTTTGGTATCTTTGGCATTCTGCCGGCTGATGTCTTGAATAAATTCACCTTTATCGTTCAGCCGCGTTCTCTTAAATGCTCGTTTGTTGGCATCTTCAATGATGTCGTCACCTGAACTGATGTTTTCATCCAACTGCTCCAAGAGATGTAATATCTGCACTTTCTTCTTCTGCAAGTGGCTAATTTCTTTGCCACCACCTTCTGGAACAATTTTCACAGCAGGATGCTCAAATGTCATTTCAGTAAATTCTTTGATCACATTCACAGTTGGTTGTTCATCAACTCTCTCATGTTCATCAACATGCATCTTTTCATCAGTGTCCATATCACAAGAGACGCACTCAGTCTCAGAACATGATTTACACGCTCGTTTGTTCAAGCTCACTATGCTAGTCAGCTTGTTCACCTCGTTGATGCAAAATGAAGCATTTCGATCTTTGAGGGTCACAATTTGTTCGAGCGTATTTTCCCGCTTTTCGCTGGAGATGCTGTTATCCTCACTCCTCGATTTGCGGTATTTCAGTCTGTCAAGTTGCAGATCACACTTTGGTCTTGTCCTCGAGTTGAGTTCAACTTCCGGAGCAAGATCTACCCGTGAATGTTCGTGGAAATCTGGTCGTGTCTCTATTGGTTTGTGTTTCACAGGCAATTCTTTGAAGTCTGGCACAAGATCCCGCTCGCAAGGAATAATACTCTCTCGATTGGGACTGCTCAATGGTGTACCTGGACTTCTCGGCCGGTTGAGAGCTTTTTCTTTAAGCCTCTTCTCTTTGGAAGGCGGACTTATGCTCCGGCTTTGATGCCTAGAGTTTGGTGGACTTTGGCTATGATAACTTTCCTGATCACTGATGCTCCTATGCCTGTTCTTGTTGGGAATCTTCTCCGAATCTGGAATTTTGGGACGCTTGTTCTCATCTGCTCCTTCATCCTCACGTCCACTGTCGTAACGAACCGAATTCCGGTCCGATCTAGGATGAGGGCTAGTCGTCACACCATCAGCATGACGCTCCTTGGGGCTCGTACTACGGTCTTCTCTCCGCCTTCGAGGACTGAAGCTGCGACTGTGCTCTTCGCTGCTGTAATCACGGCGTTCTCGTTGACTAAAACCGTATTCTCGGAGCTCCTGTTCATACGAGTCATCATAGCTTGTGCTGCTGTTCTGACTGAATTCATCTTCATAGGTTCTAAAAACAAAACAAACCAAATATTTAGATATTTTAAACCAAACAATCACAATAACAATTATTACAGGCAATTAAGAATACGTCAGTCACACACCTGTTTGGAAAGCCTTGACCACGTCCCCGACTGTTGAATGTTCCTCGTTGGGCACCACGAAAATGGGCTCGACCCCGCTGCTGAGTTTCGAAACGCCCGAATGTTCGATTGGGTGTTTCGTAACCAACACGTGGATCCCTACAAAAATAAAATCATGCACAAATTTCAGCTTGGAAACATGACACAGCATTCTCAATTGTAAAAAAAATAAAAAATACGCAAACTTACTTATTGTAACGTTCTTCTCGCCCATCAAAATTTTGTTCCCTTCGATCCCATGGTCGGTCACCTGGTAAAAGCTGTCCACTCATTTCCATCTTTTCAAAAAATGCCACTTGACATTCCCTGCTTGCAAAATCAATCTGCAAATACAATAACTATGTTTATTACCAATGAACCCAGATGGGGAAAAAACCATTTTATCAGCAACCAGCGCTAAGTCATCAGTTTATAATGAAATTTCATTTCAGCTGCTAGAGTAGCATGGGGCTCTAAAGGCACTTCAAACGTAACGGTTGATGTATGCAATACTTATTCAACATACATCCTCCCTTTAGTCAAAAAAAATGCCAACAACTTAAAATGACAAGACAAAAATCCAGATAAAACAAGATACAGATGTCTAAAATACCAACAACGTGTATACAAATCAAGAATTCCCTAGTTCCCCCCCAAACGAAAATAAATAGCTAAATGTGAAGAGAACTTTACTTGGTGTGAGCATAAAATAAAAATACCATAGTTCATCAACTAAAATATATTGCAACATAGAAAGTCGTACAATACAACTTTTAAACGTGTACAGTTAAACTATTATTGTCAACAAATAAACAAGTGTGGAGCATGTTTTTTTAGTACAAACACATCTTTGAAAGTACAGAACTATATATTCCGACTTGTAGCAACACTAGTTACACAATGATTAACAATGGTCATTAATCTTGATACTGTATGACACTTAACATTTTGGGGGTTGGTTTGGAACAATTTTGATCACACACATTCGAAAAGAACGCAAGAGACAAACATATAATTTGAAACAAATTTGCACTGGTGATTGTTGTTGGTATTCTGTCGTTGCTGTACATTAAGTCATCGATTTTCATGGTTGCCAATTTTAAGCGACAGAACTTTCATTCAGATTTCCATCACCAGAACAAAAAGCAACAGTCAAAAACAGTCAACTACTACTCAACATACACGTTATCTGGAGGTACAACGTATACAGAATGGCCAAACATATGGATGAGCCAACTTGAGCGTCTACAAAGCTCCATTATCCCATGCAAAACACATAACGTAACCTGCTGAAATCAACATTATACTTCATAATTTGTCGCGAGAAATGTTTTAACCCCCACTTTGCAGTACCATAGAAGATACAATACCCTTTTTAATTTAATATAGTTTTAATTATATTAATGTTCACCCCACAGTATTTGCATATTGATTTCATCACATAATCAAGCAATAATCTTGGAAAATTTAAGATGATTACTTAGAATATATTTTGTGAATTGGAACATCCACATTTTGATGTTCTGCATGGTATTTAAATATATATATATGGTACATGAAAGAACCCTCCCTCTGGTGATAAATTTCTTTTTCCGAGTTATATTAGTTAAGGGATTTGAAAATGCACATTCGTACCCAATTCCACACAACCACAAGGAGAGAAAAATAAAATAAAACCCATGCATCACCAAAAACACAAGCAAACGTAGCAATGTTAATTAAGCATTTCATTAGTAAAATAAAAACCGAAAATGTGAAACAATAAAGTGGTCCCTCTTACACAAAACAAATGACTTTCTCGAGTCGAAAATAATGCAACAAAGTGAATGCAAAAGCTCAACTGTATCTAACCCGCAGCATGGCACTGATATTAATGGTGGTTAAGAAGCGACGGGAAGTGGGGCTTAGTCATTACCTGCAGCTTCTTCCCTCCGAGAGCACGGCCCCGCATCTCCGGGACAGCAATCTGAGCGTATTCTACTCGCTCGTAGAAGACGAGAGCATGACCCTTTTCCCGGTCGACGTACGTGCTGAGCACGGGGCCAAAGCGAACAAACTGGCGCGTAAGGAACTTTTCAGAGACTGGGTCAGCTATGCCATCGAGCCACACACAATTGGTTGGCATACTTTTGCCAAATCCCAGCTGCCCAGAGGAGAGAAGAAACATACTTAATTAACGGCGGTGTTTCTATGCAATCACGGCAAACCAGGCGAGAAGTCAGCGAGCAAAAACCCACAAGCAGTTCAAGCCTACCTTGATTCTATTGGCACCCAAGTGCTCTCCGTCCATTTTACGCATCGCCTTCACGACGCTTGCAATATCGGAATATTGCACAAAAGCGTATGACGACACAGCACCCTGCTTCTTAATATCAATTTCCTGAAACGATTCAACAAAAAAACAAATTCTAATAGCCGACTTAGCCATAGTTTTCATTCAATTATGCATTTTTATGACTAATCATGAAACATTAACTTCCAGAAAGAAAGTCATCATCTTTCCTTTTCACAATTTAGTAAAAATTTCAAATTGATGTAATACCATTTTTTTATACTACTCTATATTGAGCTCAAAATTATCGAAGATGCTTAGTTTCTCATTCAAGTAATTTGAAAACAAAATTTATAACTAGTACTGTAGTCCTCAACTTTCTAAACTGGGTGACAACTCGACTCAATAGCCTCCGGCAGTACAAATTTGGGTACATTTTTCTGAGAAACTTGGCTGTAGACACAAGCTGCAAAAATCATTCATCAAGCTTGTCACTAATGCACACGTTCTAAATGCATGCATGCATATAGCATTCAGAAGACGTTTTTTCATCAACATTCATTTTTCTAGCAGGACAGCACAACAGAATCTATCACCTTCTTAGTGTGAACAAAAAATATGAACATTTTTTATGTAATACAAGAATGTAATTGGGCTCACTGGCGGATTTATGGGTGTGGTTTAAAGGGTTCAAACCCCCTCCACAACATGTTTAGTTCATTGATGTGTTTAATGCTATTTGAATAAAATAAGCAAAAACGACTAAATTGTGCATATTTTGGGGATTTAAACACCCAAATATACTCATTTGAGTTTGATTTGCCAAGGTAACCACGTAATTTTTAGACAACCCCTTCCAAAAGTTGGTTCTAAATCCACCGCTGGTTGGGTTACAGAATATAGTTGGGAACAGTGTTTAGGCCAATTCATCAGCTTTGGTGTTCATTATAAACACATTTACCCATGTTCGTAAAGTATTCTCATGTTCAATATCAAGGTGGTAATTAACCAAAATTTATTTCTAATATTGACAGTGGTTTTCTCATAAAGTAGAATGTTTGATGGGGGGGGGGGGGGCTAGAAAACTTCATTTATTACTTTATGAACTTAACAACTTCCCTTCCAGTAAATTATTTTACAACTAATATTTTGTAATGCGCACTAGTACATTGAAAAAAAAAATAAAAGCAATATTTCAATTGACTTCGGAAAAAAAGGTATGTTAATGTAATATTGTTAGCACTTTATGCTATACAGTAATCGTTAGTCAACTGCACAGAAATTAAGTCCCTGAAAAGATGCTTGCAGGCAATTAAAATTGTATCTTTTTTCTAACATATTTTAAGAATTGAACAAAATCCCACTAACTAAAATATATTAATTAACATTTATCTCAAACTATATAAAAAAACAAAACTGTGATATTAAAGTTCTCAGTTGACAAGAAATTACTGTATTTCAATAAAAAATGAACGCCAATACACATATAAAGTGTTCCTAAAGGTCTAGTCAATGTTTAACCACAGATGCTATGCATCAAAACACTGTAAAATATTTTATATAAATAAACATAGGTCAAAAAATGCTTCCCTTTTGAGATAGCACAACATACGTTACATTACTTCATACACCTAGCATCCGCTGTAGGTATGCAAATGAGTTTCGTGCGTTTCTAGACCCATGTTTATATGAACTTTTGGCTGTTTTTTGATGCATAGAAATCTGTGGTTAAAATTTTACTACATCTTCCAGTAACACCTTGTTATGTAAAACACCTTGATAAATTAAGCAAGGAAGTGGTATTAGGTATTAAAGTCATGACCTCGAGATTAGGTTTAACCATAAGTAACGTTTTGTTTTTATATGCTAAATAGAAAATTAATGCTATTATTAGAACACTGTTAATATTGAATTGTCAAGCATACTTGAAATGTTTTTTAGCCAACATAAAATGTGACATTTGGATCGTCTTGAACCATACTGAACTAAGTCAAAATGCTTCAATTCAAACAATGATTTTATGTTTTCCACAGGGTTGTATGTTATTCCGATTGGTTCATAGCGCTGTGTAACTCTAACAAATTGGTCCAGCAATATAATTCTTAATCTATGCGTAGATTATGAGCATGGATTAAGAATTGCATCACCAATTAGAAACGTTAACTCGAAAACTGTAAAAAGTGAATTAGTTCACTATGGTTAGACAATCGATTTGTGAAGGCTAGTTATAATCGTCAACAGTTGCATAAAATTTTTGATACTAATCACAAATTCTAAACCTATCGTAATCTTGTCACAAAATAAAAAACAATAAATAGCACATTATAAATATGTTACATCAAAGTTATTTCACATTAGATAATATCTGAAAAATTACTTAAAAAACATGAGGACTCTAATTTTGAAAACAAAACAAGTGAATAGATTATGTGTTATTTCCAATCATTCAAAAATAAAAATTATAAAATATAATAAACTTTTTAATAATACTTGGCTCACTTAAAAATATTTTTAATACAGCCTCCCCAAACTTTTCAAGCATTTTTTTTACCCCTAACAATAATAATTCCAAATAATCAGAATAGTCTCTTCTTTCCGAGTTTCACCCCTTCACAAAAACATTAACAATTTTCACCACTATTGGTTTTTATAATACAATTTTGAATTCATGGAAACACAACTCAAATTACAGAATAATTGAAAATAAAATAATGGAAATGTAAAACAACTCACGAGAATTTCTCCAAACTGTTCAAAGTGTTTCCTGAGTTCAGCAGTGGTGGTGTCTTTTTCTAAGTTGCCAATAAATAGTGTCCGTGTCGCCTTTGGGTGATATTCGTCTAGCTCCGCTTCCAACGGCCGAAATTCATTGTCTTCAACATCAAGACCTTCGTGAGAAGTCACTTCGATTTTCGACCCAAAGAAGAGTTTGTCCTTCGACACTTCTAAAGCCTTCTCTACATCTTCGGGTCTATGCGCACAATAGGAATAGACGAAGAAAAAATAAGTGACTGAGTACCGGGGAAAGTTCGCAAACTGACGAAACCTTCTTGTTCACACATTAAACACTCACTTTTTGAAGCATACGACAGCGTACCGCTCCATTCCCTGTCCTATAACTTTGACAGTTGTTACTTTCCCATGTTTTTTGTACTCGTGAAACAAGCCATCTTTTAAGCTTGTATCTGAAAGACATGAACAAATCATCCATTAGGTTCCATTGTTTTAGCACAATACAACCAAACTGCACTATGGATCATATACAATTTTGGAAATCAATTACCAAATCAAATCATCCCCCCCCCTCCCTCATTACTTAAAAGCGTTATATGCTTTTTATCATCAACTGTGCTCAACTGCAGCATTGGCATAATTGGCTAGTTAAAAAACAAGTACATTAAACAATTATTTTATGTTAAATAAACACTTTATATATTGTCATGTATAAAGTGTCACTCGCTCACCATTAAAACTTCTCGTGACTATAAGACACCTCTTACACAACATTTTACACAAGGTGCTCCCTACTGCATCTTATATTCGTTGGTGTCTTATATAAATTATTATTATAATAAACAACTAGGTGCAATAAAAAGATCATCATTCATTTATTATATTACCAGTAAAATATAAAAAAATATATATGAAAGTGTGATATTTGGGGTCTTCACAAAATAAATCACATTCGAGCCAATCACAGTTTAAGTTTGATATGTTCAGTTAGCTGTTTCTTTGTTTCCTAGGTGTATCTCATGCGTCCGTCTTCTAAACGGTCTTATATAATTCATTTTTTACTCAAACCCCTAAAAGTCGCAGTAATAAAAAGTGTGATTTGTTTGACTTTCTGTTCGTTACCCCGACATTTCAAAACACCAATTTTTATATATATATACATATTTTCTAAAACTTTCCCAAGATTGCATATGATCCTAGTATCGAGATGGTTTTCTTCAGCGAGTAAGGTTCCAATTTACCACTCGATCTGACAGGGAGGTTGCGGACGCAGATGCCAAGCGGCCTTTTATCCTCCTTTTCTGTAGAAGTAACAGAAGCGGGCTCAATGATGCTGGCCACGCTTGCAGGTACCGGCGTCCCTGTTGATAGGGATGCTGGCAAGGTGGGAGTGGAAACTGCCGACTGCAGTAGCGGAGTGATGGGAACCAAAGGAGCCGCTTTCTCTGTCGGTCGGCTAGTCTTGCTGCTCCCACGACTGCGGCACAAGCAAAGTACAATAAAGATCACTTACAAACCTCTGTTGGAATAATGTGTTTCATATACTTTGCTAAGATGCCAACAATTGGAATCACAAAAAAAATCATAGGCTGGGTGCATAACATCATCAGCACATCAGTCAAATCAAAATATGCATATATTGTGAAACATTTGTAAAAACAAATTGTCAATGGACTTCATAATCAGTACATATTAAAATACCATAGTCATTGGTAATCAATATGCAAATTTCCTCTTTTCATCATTTACTCAATCTGACACGCACTTGTAATTGAGGAGTAACGACGTAACTCAAAAAAAGTGGTTTTGAGAAAAAAGGTAAAAACTTCTGGCATCTTCAAATTTGAGATTAACAAAAAATTCCTGTCAACTGTATATTTATAAAAGAAAAATGAACAGGTTTGTTGCAAAAAGTCTGTTAACTTTAGTTGACAGACCTAAACTTACAGGCTAATTTAAAAATAAAATTACGCCGTCATTCCAAATATCATTCTAATTTATAAATGCATATAATCAGTTTTTCCAAAATCAGTATCTTTTCCATTGTCTTGAAAGTGAAGTGAAGCGACAAAAGGAAAGAAATTACAAAAAATCTCAGATTTACAATGGTGTAATCGCGTTCCATATTTTTGCTTAAAAAAGTCCGAACCTACAAATTATAGGCAACCCCTTTATGCTATAGACTGGTCTAAAACGATTCAATATATGCATTTTAAAGTATAACAACGTAAGTGGATTTACGTCGTTTTCCCACCCAACTGAATTCCAAATGCATGCATTCTTTGTTCTTCTAATTGTTTTTGCACCAACATGTACGGAAACGGATTGTTACCTGGGAGATTGGGACCTTGATTGAGATCGAGATCCTGACCGCGAGCAAGTGTGGGTGCTTCCACTGCTGCTGCTACTTCGTGTGTTACTGCTAGAACTGGAGGACCGTGAGGCACACGAACTCTGAGATCCTGACCGCGAGTGCGATTCAGAGCCTGATTGTGACCGAGACCTGAATGGAAAACATCGCTGGTGAGCACGGCGCAATTCTGATGAGCCGCTTGCGAGCGCACAAACCGACACATACCTTGATGTTGATTTTTGTCGTTGCCGACCATGCCTAGACTTGGCTCGAGTAGGAGACGTTCTGCGGGATCCCCGACCCGCAGAGTTTTCCCGCTCCTCCACGGTGTACGCCTCCGTCGTTGTAGCATACCTTTGCTGCGTCGACTGGGAGGTTGGCGATTGCTGTGAATCGAAATGTTGCCGCGAATTGTGTCCGCGGTAGTGCCCTTGTATCCTGCCACACCAAACAGAAATGCATCGATCAGTCGCACATCCACATTTTTATCGCAGGTTTTCCCAAAAAAAAAAAAAAAAAACACCAAGCCGTTACCTCTCAAGGGGAGTTTGAAACCCGGAGTTGTTGGTAACCCCGCGGTAAGTGGAACTGTTACTGTTGCCACCGCTGCTGCTGCTCCGTTCCCTTTGCCTCCCTCGTCCCTGGTACGAACCGTCTTCCTCATGGTAGCTCATTGGCCGCCTGAGATAAGGGTCCCGATCCTGGGCACGCTCATAGTAATGACTAGATCGCTCGTACCCTCGATCCTCTGAAATCCTACGTACAGAAAACAGACAAACCGATACTTTTAAACAACTATCCATAACGACACACAACAGTATCTACACATACACAAAAAAATAACTCTCAAATGAATATGAAACATGATTTTCTCTTGTGCTGTAGAAGAAATAATTCAAATCGCATCTATTCAATAGCTATATGGCACACATGAATAACTGTTATTAGTGGCTACTGTGGATGGTACAATTATCAAATTTACAAACGTTCACAAGTTAACATCTGAAGCACAGAGGTGGCTGAGCATGAACCCAGGAAAAATGTTCACAATCAGCGTTTTGCTACATACAAGAAGCACCTCTGGGATTTGGCTAGTGGCCCAACTGGGAGCAGTTTCTAGTACCAAATGGACAATATTTCTTCATGACTAGATGGACAACTTCCACTAATCTTACATAGGCTACAGGGTTTTCCTGCAAGGTCTGTCGTCAAATTTTAATCGCACATGCAATGCTTCAAAACAACGCAAGTCCATATAATGGGTCCGAAAATGCATACTCATTTCCATACATAGTGACTATAAGACAATATGATAGTGCATTTAATTGACTTCACCCTATGTTATCTCAGAATAAAAGCATTTTCAGATCCATGTTTATACGGATTATTTGCTTTGTTCTGATGAATAGCATCTATGGTTGAAATTTGACTAGACCTTTCTGGAACACCCTATATGCAATTTCGATTTATGCAAGTTTTTCGCACAATGTAACATAAATCGAGGACCACTTGGCCTCACTTAATATAGGGCTTTTGGTTATTTGACACAATCCAATACAATAATTGGTCAAAAAGCTACAAAAAAGTCAAACAGGTGTCATTGAATACAAAATAAAAGTGTGAGATATTTCCTGAAGAGTGTATACCTTTACATGAGAAGCTGCTTAAAAAAATAATTTATTATCGTTTTTCTTCAAGATCTGTTGTGAAAAGTTGTTAACCGTGTTATTAAATGTTTCAAGTTTACAGATCCAATATATATGCAATTTCAATAACAAGCTCATTCTTTCTCTCCACTAATTGTGAATTTAATGCTACATGTAACCAATAGATCGAAATGCAACACTAAACCTCCAGCTCAACTTAATCTTGTAAGATTGGAGTTTTGCTGTTCATCATAGCAGCTGTAAAATGAAACTGGTATACAAAAAAACACTAGTTACATGAACCATGTTATTGTAATCTTTCATAAAAGATACCTCTAATATTATCTCTTTTTTCAATTTCATATCATATTTTTTCTTTCTTTTGCTTTCATTTTTCATTTCTATTCAATGTTCCTTATCTAATATGTCATCCTTCCCAGCTACTGTATCACAAAACTGTTGTCAGAAAGACCAATACACGAAGTCTTCAATTCAACCTGAGAATTTTTCAGTGAAAAATTCGCATATCTCGAAATTTAGTGCTCAGTCACTAAATGCAAAAGCTCATAAAATGGCTTAATAGCAAAATTAGCTTACATATAACGAGCATCTGAGATTTCTTGGTCTCGTATTAACAAAACAGCATACACGAAAATCGCATACATTGAGGACCTCTTCTATACAGAAGCATTAACGATGTTTGCTACCAACACAAATTAACTTGACTTTATTGTTATGTGTCATTTCTCATTTCTCTTGACCACATGCAGAGCAATTCGTTATTTTATCACTAATTTTCAGATCAATCGTTTCTTAAAATTCGAATTAATAAAAGCAATGGCATCGTAAATTACGTCCATACTTTACAAACGTCCATATTTTACAAATTTATTTTTCATATTCTAATGCCATTTACTTGCCCAAAATGAATATAAACACGAGTTTTAGTTACGAAAAGTGAATTTTAAAATCGACATTGTGTCAAATACTGTCCATCTCTCGTCAGAAAGGCGAGAACACGTATTGAATTCAATATAAACTAGCAGACTATACTGTAGACTAGTTTAGACCAAGATATGTCATGTTTAGATTGACTATACATAAATTTAGATGCACTTAGTTACTAAACACTGATTCAATAGCAATTAATGTTCGTTAACTAGATTGACCGAATATCATGATTAAGATTGGAAGATGACTTTACCAAATGTTTTCTACCAATTAATTATGCTAAATTTGTATTGGTGTTTATCCAGCACTTGTTATCCGAAAATAAAATATTTTGTGAAATTTTTTATTGGCTTGTGTCAATGTTGTGATTGCAGCAACTGTTTTCTCTTTTATACAGGTATTAATCAGACCTCTTATCCGGCTTCCAGAAATTGTGTTTTTTTAAACTGGCTAGTTCTGAGTTCTGACTATTTCAGTTTTGGCCAAAATACTATGCAATTGATTAACCAGACCTCGTTTCACATCTTCTTCTTTACTTTTTACTTTTCTTCATTTTCAACCTATGTACATTATTCTGTATGTATTATACAGTATATTTTAAGAAATTTCGGTGGATTAATCAATCAGACCCTGCTTTAGAAATTAAGGGCTTCGAGGTGGGGTGGCATAACGGTACGCCACACTTTTTCAAAATATTACATTTTTACATCAAACTTCCTCTGTACTGTTTTCAGCTTGCTACTTCACCACTTCCTGAATTTTCCAGAAAATAGCAGCATAATACAGAGAATCACCTTGTTGCTCAGTGTGGTACTCTATGGAGTTTCTCACCACAAAAACGGCTCTCCTGAACAATTTCAAAAATGTGGCTTACCATTAAGCTACCTGAAGCCCTTCAAATGTATTAAATGTATCTATTAAATACGTTAGTTAACTTTTTATTGTTATTTTATATTTTTACAGTACTTTATATTTAGGCTGTATCCAGAAAACCAGAAAATTCACAAGGTCCCAAGTTTGCCAGACAATTGGTCTGGTAGGCCTACCTGTACTGTACTGCATCAAGGCGGTGTAAATTTTAGTTCTGTACTTGCATCAAACCAAATGAATATTGTTCGATGAAAATTAAATCAACCGAAAATAGATTTATTTGTATTTGTTGTAGGTATGGTTTTCAGTGGTAATTTCTTTCTGTACTTTGTAAGTTTCTAACCTGGTAGGTTCTGGGTAGTGCTATGTTTACAGATGCAATCAAACTTTTTAGTTATCCAGATCAGTTATCTGAGCAGCCACCATTGTCAGTTTTTCACACGTGCCAGATAACTATCACAGGAGATGTTTCTCGTGGAAAAAAAAAACTGTTATATACATGTGTGTACCATCTGGCCGCTTGATTATGATTTTTTTTTTTCAGGCATTCGATCACAATCAGCAAATAATAGCCAGTACTTGTTCAAAATAATTGAAGGTGACAAAATGTTGCTGTTCTCACTGTATGACTCGACATTTTTTTTTTTATGGGTCTGAAAACAGGGATGGAAATGATTGGAGTTGGTGTGGGTGGATGATGTTCTTACCTGCTGGTGCTGCACACTGTGGAAGTGGCCGTGTCTGCTGCAGCCCAGGGACCCACTTTCCCCCTTTTTTTTAGCCCTTATTATGCTCTCTTTCTCTCTCGCTCTCTTTCTCGAGGCTTGGTGTACCCAGCCACAGCTATTCACTCTCGCCCTTAAAACGTGTGCCTCTTGCTGTTGCTTCTGGTCAAACGTGGCCAATCATTCGCCACTGTTGTCTCGCTGTTCGGCTGTTCTCTTGCTACAACGTGATTAGTTTCTCTTCGGCAAAAGTTCCCGCATACCATCCAACAGGCAACAGCAGTAATAATCCAGGCAAAATCGTAGTGTCAGTCGGGAACAACACAATAATCCAGAAAAAACCCAACGTGCAGCGTTTTTTTTTTTCTATACCCCCAATCCTAATCCGAAGGAGGTGAGATATAATCCATTTTCGGGTAGTCCAAAACGGTAATCCTCGAATAGCCAGGAGAACGAGTATCCACGACAAGAATAATTATAATCCATGGAGTTTTCGAGACTGGATAAAATCAGTGGCAATCCGCAAGAAGTACATAATATGTTATAAAATAATCCAACGAACATTCGGCACACAAACAGAGAGCAGAACGATGTGGCCAGCATGGAGCCGGGTACACCGCACATTTGAAACTTTGTTTTCTTTCATCTATATACAGCTACAGATTTTTACAACATAAGAGATCAATTTAATATTTTTTTTTGTTTTGGTTTATCATTCACAGACACAGCACCACCAAAATACTTATCTGCACAAATGTTATCCAAAAAGTGTAGCCAGCATGAGTTTAATCCAAATCGGACTTTTGGGAGTGGTAAAAAAAAAAACCAACAAAAAACCAACAAAAAAAAAAAACAAACTAGTGAAACAGCAACAATTGATTGATAATCCTAGGAGAAATAATCCAATGGTGGCTAAAAGGGCAAATCAGTTAGAGGGCACAAATGTTAACAAAAAAACAAACAAAACAAAGTTGAGTAGTTATTATTATTATTATATATATTTTTGCTTTGCCTGCCTCGGTAGATAATAGCGAGGCAAAGCGCACACTTTTATGTGTCGGTTGCAGCACTGCGCGTTGTTTGCGACAGGCCGAAACTCTTTGCTCATTGTCGGCACTTACCCATGAGGGTATCGTTGGCTGCGTGTTGCTGCGTTGTAAACACTACCAGCACGTAGCAGAGACACATCTCTCTCGTGGATGTGAATGGCGGCCGTGTTGGTGGCCGGTGGTTCATAATAGTCAGTCTTCAGAGTTCGCTCCTCGATCTTGTTCTCCGCAACGTGGGCCTTAGAAGCTGACTTGATGTCGATGAATGCCACTGTCGCGCACACACTTGCTGGAGAAGCGGTTGCCGTCTCGTCATCTTTCTTTGGAAGCAATTTCACACTCTGCACACGACCATATCTGCAAGACAGAATAGAAAAGAAAAACGACAACGATTACATTGATATCTCCATATATTTGCAATCTAAAACTAAAAATAAAATTATACGTGGCCAACAATCCATAGTCTGTGCTTACAAAGAAATATTACATAGCGCAAAAATTGAAGGGCATCGTGTAAAATGGTGTTAGGCAACATTTTTGCAATCTCGAGGAAAATGCATTTGAAGATCTGAACTTGCCTTGCTGTCTATGGGATACTTCACATTTCTTGCACTAATATCTTTGCACATATGATTGATTCGCTCATAATTACGTATCAAGAAGGTAGAATTGTACCTAACACATTCAAACATGCTTTTAGATCATTTTTGACAAAAAATGTTACTTAACACCCTTTTTTAAACCAGGCTTGGAAGTTTGTTTTTTACAATAATATAACATTTCTTATTTGTATATTGAAAATACACAATAAACTCAATTACCAAAATATGAGACCAAGCCTATTCCGGATAAATAAAAATTCGGATATTCCGGAATTTCAATGTATATGCTCGGTTTGGTATTATAAAAGGTAACAACGTTGTACAAGTTAAAAAACCGTGAACATTTAATTAACAATATGTTATGTAAGTACAGTATCAACTTGCACTCATTTGTTTGATAATTTTCTATAGCTATCGATAATGTCAATGATTTTTAGATAATAAATCGATTTTTACATTGAAGTAATGGCATATTTCAGATAGTCGAGTTTTTAGTGTACTCGTAAATGAGTTTCAACCATTAGCACTATTGACATATCAAAATACATAACATATAACCAGTGAACTGATAAGTTTGTGGAAACAATTTTGTTGATGTTTTAATGGAAAGCTAGTTTTCATATAAATTAACAAGTAGTCAACCAAACATTAAATGAAACAACCTTGCAAAATCTCGACCCAAAATAATTATGGTCATAAAACATGATACTCATAAAAAGCAGTAGTGTGTTTTTTTATTCAGAATTTTTTTCATTCCTGGAATATCAATTAAAAACCAATCGCATATTTTCATTATAAAAATAAACTTACTATGTTAATCTATTGTAATAAAACACACAGTCAAGTACTTTATGCAGCAATAAATGGAAGATTGTATAATAACATAAAATTATCAATGACCATCACAAGAGCAACAATCTGAAGAAGGCGAAAGTACAATAAGAAATTTTCTACATTCAGTGTCTTGGTCAGCATTTCCCCACAATAAAAATATAGTCGAACAAGAAACTGAATCCGAAAATAAAGTATTCATGTGGACAATTGCATATTAAAATTCAATATTATTCATTATAAAACGTCACCATACAGTATTAATCTACTGTAATAAAACGTTTGGCCAAACAAAATTTGAGTACGGTGCTCAAAGTGACTATGTATAAATCACAAGTTGATCAATACAAAAACAAAAATTTGAAGAACGCAGGATTGCAGTATGGAAGATTCTAAACTCAGCAAGAGTTTTCTAAACTCTTGATCTGCATTTCGGCGTAAGAAAAATACAACAAAAAAAACAATGTTCAGTATTTATATTAACACAGTACTCATGCAGTCACATCTACATGTGGCTAGGCATTGGTAAATGTGCACACAAAAAATATTATATTCATATTACTAAAAAATGCTGCACACACCTATAGTGTCATCTTCCTACCAATTTGCAAAAACAAAACAAAGTATATTCAACTAACCCAAACAAGATCATCCTACATATTACCTGCCCCAATCGGTCCAATCCGTGGTGAAAGAAGCTCTTGCAAACTTTGGAAAAATCTCTGACAGAAGGGTTAATCGTTCCTTCAGAGTCCCTCCACTACTACATGCTGCTTTTGGCAAAGCAAAAACAGTGTGGCGAGAGCTCTCGGCTACTTTTCCCAGACAGCCACGAGGTGGGATCGCAGGGCGAGCTGGGACTATGGGGCCAAGAAGCCAGTGTGGACTGGTCCCGAAAGCAAAGGGAAGGGTGCTTCTTGGTGGATTATCAAAAGGAACAGGACACCCCAGTAGTATTTCGAGAGGTTCGAGCCCCCAGTGAAGAGAAGGGATTGGCCCTAGCGCATTGTACCAGGGGAATAATATGCTTGGAAAAAGGAAACGCCTATCTAGTCTATAAGCCGAATGAATAGCAAAAATCTAGAATTCATGCAGTGTTACTGAAAAAAAAACGGTAACAAAAAGTTTATTTTAATACACATCACCACTTCAAAAACAGTATGTGAACAGAGAACAGGATTGATATTATGTGAACAGAGAACAGGATTGATATTATGTGAACGCAAAAGCAAAGAAAGTGAAAGAAATGCCATCCTGGTAAATAGGAGGATTAACACATATAAGTTTCGAATCTATATTATTATTTCATTCAATCATCTTGCTGAGCAAACAAACCGAGTTCTTAACTGAGTTCACGGTTGTAACGCTTGGTGTAGCTGAATCAAAACGAAGTGTGTGTCATTAACATGGTTGATCAAAGACATCAAATGAGTACAGCACCGCCTATACATATATATATAAATTATCTGGTACATATGGTCTACGACTTATGCGAGAATTATGTCACAACACAATAATTCGTTTGTCGCATCAAAATAAATGCAAATTAGTTTTAACACATAAGAACAACAATCTATCATGATCTAAATGGGAAGCATTATAACGGTTATGCAGAAACCTCACGATCACCGCTGAACAATAAAACAGCTTTGACACCTTCAATTAAAGTAATCTGGAAAATTTAGCTTTTCGGTGTTCCATCCAGACTTTGGATTGCTCATAATGTTTATACACAAAAAAAAAGACCTCCAACCTTCAGCAGCAAACGCATTTCTATTATACTCTGTCATGTTACATACCTTACCATACTCATGCACCCTTAAAAGTGCTCAATAAAAAACACATAGGAGATCCTCAGCTTATGCAAAAGCTTAATTTCTGCACAGAGATTGCACAAATCTAAAATCTGCATATATCAGAATCGCATAATAGCAACAAAAAAAATTGTCTTATAACCAGCATCTGGAAGAATTTCGATAGTCCTACATTGAGAGCTTGCATAAACCATTATGGTGCTCTAAAATGAGCATTTTCTGTACAAAAACTACAAATATTAACAGTAGCTTGCCCAATCTGTTCATTGCAACCATTTTAAATTTCAACAAAACTCAAATCATATTTTATTAGAAAATCGACAAAAACCATTGATGTTGACTCATAAGCGTAGGCTGTTATGTAACTGGCTTCCTCGGCACTATTAGCTTTAAAAATACGCTAAAAAGAAACATCTTGAACTATTATCTTTAAAATTTTCTTCCTCCTCCTCCTCCACCACCATGCCCATTTTCTGTTCTATCTTGGAGCAAAAAGGAAGACCCAGAGACTTAAAACGAGCAAATCCACTTTAGTTATGGAAACCCGTTCTGCTCGTTTCAACTGAAGCCATTGTCCTTTGCGACCTCTCTTTCTCCTTATTTTTTTCTCCTCCTCCTTTTTACTTCTTTCTCCTCCACTCCTCTTTCCTCGCTCTTTCATTCCGTCTTGTGCTGGCATTCGCTGTGGAGTTCAATCATTAAACCCAGCACGGAGCCATTAGTCCAAATGACAGCTCCCTGAACGATGCAACCGATAGCTTTGGCACCAGCTTTCATCTGACCCTATTTTCGAGCAGTACTGTGGTAGATGCTCCAAAGTACCGGACTTGCTTGCTTTGCTACCAGTAATCATTGCGCTAAACATGCATTTCGCATTATTCTGCAGTCTAATCCCACCCGCTGAACGCTGATATCCATCCTGCTATCTGTTACACCAAAGTCTGAAACACTTGCTAAAATTATAGCGGATTTTCAATTTGTTGTGCAGAAGTGCTCCCAAAAGTGAAATTGCCATACACTAGTGCTCGTTTACACGTTGCTAATTTGAGAGGACGGCACAATCTTAAGAGGTGGATTATGGTTTATTGCTGCCTGAATTGGACTTATGCTAACCTTCATCAGTTCTAATAATATTGGACCAACACGGCACATTTTGCGTTATGTTACCATCAGCAGTAAATCCAGATTTCAAAGACTAATGAACGAAATTCCTATTATTCTGTGCCACAGAATGGTGGCCTAAATCTGTTTATGATCCATGTAAATGTATAGTCATACTAAATAAGACCTGGTTTTGTAAGCACTAATTACTTAATCATGTTTTGAAGACTTATGAACGAATTCATTAAGAACCTTGTACAAAAAAGCGTTTGTACAAGAAAAATGCATTTGCTGAATCGGTATCGAAATGTACCATTCTGTTTTTTAATGATTTGTACCAGCAGCCCAAAGAAATAAACTGCGGCATTATAAAAAGCGATTAAATTTGTCAATGTTTCAATTCTACAGTTACGAAGAAAAAAAATTCAAAAGACCATCGAATTGCATTTGAATTTGGATCTGGTCAGTCAAAGAAAAAATCCATTTTTTTTGTGCTATTTCAAAACCATTTTATTTCTACTAGCACTCGTTTTATGAACGCCCTCAACCCTCGGTACATTTCACTTTACAACCGACTATTGATCGATTTTACAGGATTTGTCCCTTGCAATCGATGAAATCGAAATCACCTCCACCCACCGTGGGATTTGTTCCCTTTTGCAAGAATTTTCAGCATGTAACCCACACACAGTCTCTTGCTTGCACTTTGCTGCAAGCTCAATGGCTGAAAAACCAGACGCGACCAATGCCAAATTTTCAGCGAAATCCTCTCCAACTGAGCCTTAACAATGGCAATTTTTCACTTATAAGCTCTACTACTAACCTAAACACAAATATCAGCGACCAACTAATTATAGTAACGATTAATATTGTAAAATCACCAGACAGTGATAGCTGGTTTTTTTAATCACAGACGTATGACATGACGTATATCACTCATAATACAGGACAATACTGACTATACTGCAAGTAATGTACTCTTGGTTGCTTAAATACACATTTTCTATAACGTGTATACGTATAGCTTATATTAATTTTTTTTTTGAACGAAAACAAAATGTTTCAATTATTGACATAATATTTCACTAATCAGTGTTCAACTTGCTTAGTTATCGTTACAAAGAAAATTAGTATAAAAATTTTCTCTGTACAATATGATGCATGATGGAATGAAAAGAACAAAAGAGCTAAAGACTAACAAATTCAATCAAAAACAAAACACGCTGTAGATCCTCCCAATCTTCATAAAATTACATTTCATGCAAAATATGTTCGCCTCGTATTACATCTTTATTCTACAAATTTCCATTTTCTTAGCATCTGAACACACTTCCATTATTACACAACAGTTTCAATTTTCAGAGTTCATCATTTAAAAAAGCCAGGAAAAATGCACTGATGAGCGAATAACGAACAATGGCCATGTACTATTAATTCTCAACTTTTCCCATTTCCTTTAATGCGTTTAAGCTGCATAAAAACAAAAACTCCACTAGCCAAGTCGAACAATGCTCGCTAACAATTTCTCCGAGTCCGTTGCTGCTAACAATCCCGAATCCATGCTAATGAGTTGATTTTGGAGCATTTGCTCAGACTCTTCCTCTCTCCGAGAAACATGGTCAATTTTCACATGCAGCTAGAAATGCTGGCGGTAACCTCATTGCTTCCCAATTACAGTATAGGAAACGAATTTGCAATCGGTGGCATCTCATCTTGCACAGCCTGAACAACGCCAGCCACATAAGAGCGTGCAAAATGAATGGGGGTGGTGGATGGGTGCAAAACAGCAGCATTGTAGTGAATGGCTTGATGCTTCGATCCGCAGAGAAATCCAGCAACCCGATTGGTCCATCGATCCACCCATGCGCACGAAGGTCACCACATTTATTGACAGAAGCTGAAGAGTCTGGAGTTTCTGAGCGAGCGCTAGAGCTCCTGCTCCTGCGCAGTACCAACTCGCCCAGGTTTTTTTCCTCCCTTTCTCTCTTTACTACGCCACAACTACAAATTTAGCTGCTGTGGAAATTTCTACGTTTGGAAAAGATTCACGAGATACATAGAATCATTCTTAAAAGTTGCGAATGGTATTAAAGAATTTAAGAAAAATTAAACACTCAAAAGTTGATCAGTATAAGATCAGCTCGTTTTCAATGAATCGGTTCAAAACAAGCTATTTTGACAGCTAGGTACTGAAAGTCACCATCTGAAAAGAAGGATCCTTGAGTTTCACTACGTTATTTATACTCGAAAGGGCCAATTCCATTCGTGCCAAACAAACCAAAGGGCATCCACTTTCCAGAACTTTAAAGCTGAGTGCACAATAAATATTCAAACATAACTAATCCGAAGATGAGCACAAAAACCCTTGACAACGTAATCTTTGGTCACACCGTGTTGCAGTGGCCATTAGTGAGTCAATGGTGCAGTTCAGTAAGAGATTAAACTTGTTCCTGGTGTCCAATATAATACATGTACAGAAAGTCCTCAATTTAGGCAAGGGTTTTCTGAAATCTTCGCATAAATAAATCATACATTCGAAATTGAAAATGGCAAAGTAGGCTTCAGCATTAAAGTTATTTGCACACCACAGCCCAAAATCGCACAATAGAAAATGTTCCTCCACATTTAACAAGCATCTAGCAAGATTCCTTTTATCACATAGTAAAATGGCATAAACTGAAAACTTCCTCCACATTAATTCATTCCTTAACAAAAGAATAGAATTTTTATACATGTAGTACGGAACTGTATTCCTATCCTTTTCTGAGAACCACAAAAGAAGATGATTTGTTTTTTGTTGTTTGTTTTTTACCAAAACAAACCATCCATCACCATAGCTACACCACTTTGTTTCATATGTACTTGCTATTTTGTTGCGTTTCGCTATTCTTAATTCATGATTCTTGATGCATATTCATTACTCATTGATCCACAAGAACCGTCGTCTGCTGGAGATCAACGTCGCACCCAGAGCACTGCTATAATTTACTTATGTAAGAAACAACATGCACTTTATTCATTATATAAACAAGGCGTAAATGCGTTAAATGTCTTCTGTAACGATAACTTGATACTTTGTCATCTTCAGAAATGAACTGTCTGACAACCAACCTTACATACTCATCAGTAGTCGTTCAATTCACTGTCTGTATGTGACCAGCGTTGCCAAGACATGGTGCGAGTCCCTTTAACAATCTATAAAACATCCCTCTCAACCTCCATCGCTTTAATAATCTCGCTACGTTCAACTGTGGTGATGAGAATTAAAGAAAACGCACTATCTAAAAGCCATTTTAAAAAATTCATTTCCTAGATTACGAGACTTCCTCAAAACCAATCGATTTTCACCAGGATCCCCAAACAAAATGCTGACCAGACAACGCAGCAAAACCAAAGAAAAGTAAAACAAACACAAATTGAGTAAAATACAAAGTAGAATTCTGTCGTGCCTTAAATTTGCAATGATATTCTGTCCTGCTAAGTGTCCTCGTTTACATACTGTACTTCATAATCTAGCTAAACGAATGATTCTTTTTCTCTACTGTATTTACAACTTTAAATAGACAAACAGGTATAAATAATTCACTGCGAAACCTTAACCTGGATTCATTCTCTTCCTGTTACATGACAGGAATTTCTTTATTGTTTGTTTGTTTGTTTTATTGTGCTCGTCAGCGTGAGCAAGTTCGGAAACTCCCCCCCCCCCAAATAAGCAGAAATCCTAGAGGAGTAAAAACACCCATCACACCACAACGTGAACGAAACAGAGAAAAACGTTTGGGAACCATTTTGGGTGGGCAACGTTACGCCACAGAGCGTGTACAATTTCATCTC
Organism: Cryptops parisi; assembly: GCA_034695005.1. Taxonomy (NCBI): domain Eukaryota; kingdom Metazoa; phylum Arthropoda; class Chilopoda; order Scolopendromorpha; family Cryptopidae; genus Cryptops; species Cryptops parisi. The sequence goes on from JAQIWH010000209.1 coordinate 32,403, forward strand.
CCTGCAAGTCTAATTTTCATAGGTCTAACATAGACGTACATCACACACCCCGTGGATCGATGTGGCGGAGAGCCAAAATATCGACGAGACGACAGGGTGCGGAACAGCAAAACGGCAAAAGAAGGAGAAGAAAAAAATATATAAAATAAATTGAAAAAGAGAATGAGAGAATAAAGATGCACGCTATTTTAAATGTGCTTCTGCAAATATAAAATAGTGTGATACAAATGAAATCAGTGAAAAACTATGTTATCGTCAGCACTACTGGGTTATCTAGGAATCTCTATGATCCAGTTTTTCTTGATAATATTTTCTTGGGTTTTAGAAATCTTAAACGCGTTTGTTTTACTGTAGTGAACAGATTTTCGATATTTACAGTAAAACCAATAACACCTGTTTATCACCAGCAGATTATTTAGAATCTTCTATTATCCAGTTATTCTTGATATATTTTCGTGAGCTTTGGAAACCTCAAGGCGTTTGTTTTGCCGTAGTGGACAAATTTTCGATTGCAACAGCACGGGGTTCCAAATTTAATTTGCGCCAAAGAATTTTTCATTTTGTGGTGGCTGACTTTTCGATTGAATCGATAAAATTAATGAACTGCAACAAATTAAAAACATGCTTTTCGGTCGTACTTGCATGGACATATAGGTTTAACATGGTTGATTCAGTACACAATCCTTTAATAAGTCAATAATAATTTTCAGGTATACAGCTAGTCCTTGGTTTTATGTCATGATCACGTTCTGCCAAATAACCAAGTACAAATTAAAATTGAAAATCGTTTACTATATTTCGAAATTACATGAAAAAATACAGCATAGAATTCCAGCTTAAGAACAAGCATTTGTACCATAAATCACTCTTTATTGTGTACTAGTAACTAGTGTGACTACATAGGTCAACATGATCACAGACATTTGCTGTTAAATCAACCTTTGTATTCACCTTGCACACACATCCATACAGTAGGCTACATGCTATGGCAAAAGTACATAACTATCGATTCGTAATGTAAGCATGGGAGAAACTAGGACATCGCTTAGTTCGTTATATAGCCTACCGTATAGTGTATTCACAAATTGAGTTACAACCTACGCAATCAACTTGAAGCTGGTCACTATGGTGGGTGAACATAGTTGCATATCTACCTTATGGTGGCATTATTTTTTAAACATTTGTTTCAAATCAACACTGTGTGCGATGCTGAATCTCCCAGTTTCATCACGATATCTGAAATTTAGCCAGTTATCAAAGCAGAACAAATGCGGAGAAAATATGCAAAAATCAACAGCACAAAAGAATGGCGGCCATGGGCATTTGGAGTTTGTGAAAAAGATAACATTGTCCAAAAGTGCACATTCATCATGATAACCATCATCCAGAGATTACAAAGTTTACCTAATCTACGATTGGTGATTCGAAATTTAATCGCGGTGTTTGAATTCCAGCACAAAAGTCTTATCTTAGTCTGATACCAACAGGTACAGTACCTCTCCCTCATTTTTCTCTTCCGACTTGTCTGGAAAATTACTGCAGATCACTTACACAGAAAAATAAAAACATTATCAGGGAATATTTGGTTAGAAGCGGCAGATGAAATTGAACAGGTGCAAGCAGTTTGAAGTTGTTTGAACAAGCTGTGACACACTATCATACTCAGCTGAATCATCAAACGAGAATAAAAGGGGTTTTAAAGCATTGAAACTGTTTGAGTGAGTGGCGGACATTCTCATCCTCCCACGCATCCAGGTGGTGAATGAATCACCTACAGTATACGGAAATGCAATTGGCTTTTTTCCTCTCCTCAAAATGAGTGCATCAATCACAAGCTAGCGTACATGTTCTCTAAAGGTGAGATCCACAGACAACCAGGAGCCTGGCTAATTCCTGATGAAATGTCACGAATAGTGCATTCGAAAATATCGAAATAATTTTAAGTAACACTGAACCTATAGGCCTATGCTTCGTTACTGTGAAAGAATTGAAATGCTGAATAAACCTAATATTCTGGAATCGAATTATTTGTGCATTGATTCACCTACCAGTACAATCATTCCAAAGGTTGGAAACAAACAGAACTCAGTACGAAACGTAGGTTTTCAAGCGATTCGACCAAAAAGATGTCGAAAATAGATTGTTATCAAACAAACGTTTCATTGAAAATGGCTTGTTATTAAGCGATTCATTGAAAATAAGCAGGGGCTCACTTTGATCCATGTGAGGTATACGCTACACATAAATCGAAATTCTTGAAATTTCCATAAAGCGGCGAACCACTGCAGAAAATCGCATAGCAGCGAAAGTTTCTCGCTTAAACGACCATCTAGAGGATTTCTCTCATTACATACAGTATCAGAAAAATCGCATACGAAGAACTTGCACGAATCAAGGACTCCCAGCACTTATTATATCACGTAAAAACTGCAATTGTACGGTACATTATTAGTGTTTTTTATCGATTCAATAGAAAAGTTTAACCTCCCATAAAGACGGCTTAAAATACAAATTTAATTTTGAAAACTCATGTAAAAATAACTCCATGACAACACAATTGTAAATCGCAAACTGCTTGGTTTTTTGTCCTATTTTTTCGTGAAGATTGGTAAATCATAAGAGCTATAAATAATCGAGCTAAAAGAAATCTTCTTGATTAAAAAAGGTTTGATAACAGTCCATTGCTTGATTAAATATTTAAGTATATCGAAAACCGGATTAAACTAAACATACATCCTAGATACAGTCTTGGAGTTAATTTCTGGGTATTTTTCGATTGGAAGCCCGACCTCTGCTGCTACTTGCTTGTACTTGGGTTTGTTTCGCAGGTTAGGTTAGAATCAGTAAACCTACCGTTCACTACAACCTGAATATCTTAAATACAGTTCCTTAGGTTTGGAGCTATATAATACCAAGTCGATGGTTTGTAGTTAACAAAAGATCAAGAAATCCACTGCCAAACTGGAAAACTGTCTCGAATCCAACTCTCTGGGACACCTCCACAGACCACAAGGATTGAACATGGGTCAGCAGTTCGAACTTTCCACGGTCAGCTCGACATACATTGACAAAACAGAAAACACCACCAATACATTACTTCATCCATCGATAAATGCAATGTGTGATGATGACGTAACTAAACACGTATACAATTCCTCAACCACACACAAGTAGCCAGAATTATAAAGTAAACACAGCATAGTTTTCAGTGTCCTTGACTCCCTGTTTATTTTCACTTGCCAAACGCAACACCTGAGCCAATCCACTGCCTGCGTTGTTTTATTTTCGATTACGTCCTGTTTGTTGATTCTCTCTCGGTTGCTTATTGACCCAGGATCTATGTTTAGTGACTGCTGTCACCATTTCGCCTTTTACTTTTTTTTTTTATAAAGGATGGATATAAAATTCCTTTCTTTCTTTGGTGTGCAAACTTCTTGTTCCAGGTGGCAGGTGGTGGTGGTAACAGGGAATTGGATGTGCGCAGATGTGCCATTTGATCAGTGCGATGAGAAGACCATCCCATTAGTAAACCATCCATCACATGTCCAGGAAAAGATGCTCGCATGACACCTGCTACTTATCACCCACTGTTACCGATATTTTCTGACAGCAACAGAATACCCTGCAACATGAAATATCGCTCAAGTCTTTCTCATGCTCACGCAACTTCGCACCAAAGATCGCGTTACGAAACACGAGTGCAAACAAAACCATTCAAATTTTTTCCGTCTACTCAGCAATATCGTTGCCAGTGATCGCAATAAATTTTCTAAGCTATTCCGGATGAAATAAGTCACAGACCGCTACTGAAACATTGCTTTTTTAACAGTAGTGGTGTTTCAATGTTACATCAAATCAATACCAAAGTTTTTGTATCGTGAATTGAAGCCTCAAAACGTGAATCAAATCGTGGGCTCAGCCCATTAGACTTGTTTTCAGACACATAGTGCACAGTTGCTAGTAGACATGAAATTGTACTGTTTCAAACTTGACCTTGAATTTGAAGTGGTTGATGAAATCGCGAAACTCGAGATCACTTCACAATGCAATCGTTTGGTATCGTATGTAAATAGCAAACTCGATACTGATACCAAATGCCCAGCAACCACTTGATAAGATTTGTACTGTATACCAGAAAAGAAAAAAAAATAACATGTGTGACAGTTTACTTTTTTGCAATAAAAAACTGAACCTAAAAAAAATACCATAAAAAAGTGTATTCTGACACGTGTGACTTAAAATTACATAACCGAAGGCAATTGAAGTTGGAATTTTAATGCACCTATAACTTTCTACTCGGTAACTAGCATAAATACCTCAATGAGCGCGCATTCTTATTTAGGCTTATACATGTACATGAAATTCTACAAATTTTTAATTTTATTTTTACCCATACGGTTTACAAATCTTGACGTGATTACAGACAACGTTGAGTCTCACAATCTGCATTTTACATTTAATGTGCCTCTCGCAGTACCGAGAGTAGTGTTTTTATTTTCCCAGATTTATGCTCCGTTATCTACTGAATCATTCAGAATCTTCAGGTCTCCACATTTGCTTTCCATTTTTACTACACTGAAACCTATCATAGTCTCTGGTCCATACGAATGACCGAACGAATACTGCACGTGAAATGCAAATCGGCAAGTAACGTTTTTCATAGAACAAAGTCTCGTCAACAACAAAATTGCAGACACAAAAGGAACTCTACATATTGGAATTTCAACGAACATTTCGTTCGTCCCATTCCAATGGTACATCCTTTTACTTTGCATCTGCTTGACAAAACAAAACATAAAAAAAGAAAAAGAAAATAAACCCAAACAGAAAATTGTTCAGCCAATCATCGTCCAGGGCTCACATAACAATTACCTCTTTTTGAATATGTATTAAAAGAGATGACAATAATAAAAGCTCTCTCATGCGAGTAGCGAATACAAAAAAAAAACCTATCAAAATAAAGAAAAGAGGCCATCCTTCGCCTAGGGATACGTGGAAGGTTGTTCCACGTCACCATCATCCTCTCGCACTTTTCTCCATCAGACCACCAGGCGACTGCTGATGAGTCGGGATAGATTAATCACTCCAGCAGACCACTGCTGCGGCTGTACAGCCGGTGCTGTAGGCAACAACAAACAGCAGCACTGAGCAAGATCCGCAATGGTCACGTGATAGCAAATCATCTGACGCCTTCACGTGACCGGATTATGTAATCCTGTTTAGTAGTTCTGGTCTCTGGATTTACGTTTCTGGCCACCATACTAATGTCGCCCAGTCTCTATCCAGACAGTGGATCATGCCAACTATGCTCACTCTGGGAACATCCAGAATTTGCGCAACGCATTAAATTTTTACCATATACATAGTGGGTTTGCGAAAAGCTGCAGACAAACATTGACAAACCTCCAAATGTCTTGACCAGAGAATATTAAAGCTGTTACCAATCCATAGAATTTAAATCTAACAAGAGACGGATGTGCGCACTTGAATCGTAGAACATTTCAATCTGATAACGTGCAGTCAAACATTGACTCGATCATGCCAGGCTGAGCAAAATAAAAGTCTATGGTCCTAATTGTTGGGTCCTAGTTGCAGGGACCCAATTGCACTCAATACCACAAATAAAATAGAAGTCCTAATTCATGTACTATCAATCCGACAGAGACTATGATGAATAAGCGAGCAGTTCCATAATATTTTGTTATAACATTGCAATCAAGTTTTTTTTCACTGGAGTCTTGCGGGCAATGCCAGCCATTATGTTTGAATTATAGATTACCCGATAAAAGAGTATCATAAAGGAGCAACCACTCCCTCTAACTTGGGAGCATCAGCACCACACAAACCCTATGAACTTCATAACAGTTCAAATTTCCAATCGATATTTGACAAGTGTTACATCCAATCACAGTTGGAACATTATGACAAAAGCTAATTCTCAAGCAGCCAAAAATACTATTTTACAAAATATGAACTGACTTATACAATTGAAGGGTCATATTGTAAAAGACTGTTTGGAATTTTTTTTTCTTTAAGAATGACTTAGCTAGAAGCATCTTCGAATGTTAGGTGCAGTTCTACCTTCGCATGCATAATTTTGAGCAAAAAAAATATTGTGTAAAAATATTAGTGCAAGAAGTGTGGAGTAGCCCATAGACAGCAAGGTATTTTCAGATTTTCAAACATGTCAAAATTATTAAAATGTCACTACTCTTTTACACCTGGCCCTTCAATTTTCAATGCTAACGGTTGGCACTTCTTCGACTTCCATTGAAAGTAGACTGCTAAAAATTTTCTTATCAATCATGACAAGTTCAATTTTCGCATTAGGCAGCAAATACTCATCGAATCCGTCGCTTTTGCTTTTCAAAATTCTACAAAGTATGCTGCAATATTCTCCATGACAAGATAAATTTTCCCATGACTCAGTTTAGGTGTACGTCAACAGTAATAAAGATGCTTAATACAAAGCTCACAGGTGCATTTCATTTTTTTTTTGTCAACAGATATCAATGAAAAAGAAACTCAAAATGTTTCGTTTTTTAAACTCAATCGGCATTGAAGTTCTAAGAAGAGTCTGGCAAAAAAGAAAGAAAAAAAGCTTTTAACGAGTCTAAGAATGAACTGGGGATTTATAAGTGAATATCCGTGGTCCTTGAACTGTCTTTGAACTGACTCATGATGAATAATGGACCCAATAAACGGGCAGGCTTGAATAGTCCATTAATCAATTGACATGCGCGTTCATTAAATTCGATTTCTGATAATACCTGATAACACGTCCGAAGTGTACTGACAGTTCCACGTGGCATAGTGCAAAAAAATACAAAAAAAAAAGAAACAACAAGAAATTTGAAACTAAATACATACAAAACTATAAATACATTGGCATCTAATCAAAAGGTCAAATTCTAGATCTAGACACATAACTTATAAGACTGCATCAAAATTTTAAGAAACCAGTTTACCATTCACGAAATGTAGTTACCTATGCCAAATCGTTTATTTGCATCTTGTGCAATACGTAAATGTGCACTCTGCACTAAGTAAGCCTATATGCATCCTTAAGCCTTAAGTCAACCAAGGTTTAACATGGCTATTTGGTTAATATGACACAATCCGAACATGTATACAGCAGTACCTAGATCCACAAGTATCACATTTGGGATATGGTAAAAACCTACCCAAGTTTTAGTTGACAAATTTAAACTTGCAAGCTAAACAAAGGATATGTCAAAAATCAAGACAGACTGGGGGCAATATTTCCATACTTGGTCAGAGTGCATTTGCTTAGTGATTATTTCAGTTGAGCTTAAATCCCAACACCAAATCCACATTCAATTAGTAGTTACTGTTTACAAGAGGGTCTTTGGTTTCCAAGGCAATGTGGTTAAATCTCAACTCTAATCTCCATCAGTGTTGAGATTTAGCCACATTTAAAATACACTGAGATGAGATCTCTAAGACAAAGATTAGAAATACTGAGCCCTGATTTAAAAAACACCATGACTCACATAAAAACAAACAAAAAACTTGCGAAAGAAAAGAAAAAAAGATCTAAGAATATGATGGTAGCAAGCCAATGCACTTTCACGGTGGTGGACCAAACAGGTTACGAACTTATGAAAAAAGCAACTCGTATCACCCCTTAGTTTCAAGAATGGTTGTGTCGGAAACTGGCGCCGTGTTGGCCGTCAACTCCCCCTCCCAGGCTGTCAAGGCGAGAAGCGAGGAGAACAGAATATGAACAAAAAACTCTCGCTCTGCCTCCTGGCACGACCAATGCACCAGCAAGTTGCGAGAGATTTTCCTCAATAAGTCGATTCGAAAATATTCGGCAAATAAAAAGTGAATTGGGAATTTGGTTAGTAAATCTGAGGTGAGAGTGGATGCTAGCATTCCGGTAACATCAATAATGAAATGAAATGCAGAGCAATGTGTTGTTCACCAAGATATCAAAATTTGAATCCATTCTTTGGGTTTTTTCAAGAACATGGAACCAATTTTTCACATTACAAGTCTTTCCGAACAACCAATTCAACCTCAAAATTTTTGAAACATTAAAAAACCTGTTTCAAATGTGCATAGGATGTCTAATAACAGTGTAACGTAGGCTATATATTGAGGTTACTACATACTAGCAGTTTCATATTTAAAGACCATATACTTCACCATATTTGCCTTACATATTTAATGCACACCGATATTAATATAAGCAATGTCTTCACAACCAAAAAATCAAGCATAATAGAGGTATTTGATGGTCTTCATTTCTCAGGACTTAGTAGAGAGAACTCTACTTAGGACTGAACATAAAGGCATCTACTCTGCTGGAGTCTGGTTGGATAACCACCCATAACACTACATGCAAACAAGAACCAGATTCCAATTTTTGAGTCCGGTTTGGTTTAATGCTTGTAGCTATTTGCAATTTGCAAAAGCAAATCAAAATCAATGACACCGCGTTGGTCATCGTGATTAATCCAGCGAACCACGCCTTCGTGTACAACGCTGCAAAATTAAATGTGACATCCCATTTCATCAATAATGTGATTCACGCTGCTGATGTTGCAAATATCTGCTTTCTCTCTCCTTGTCCTAACAACTGATGCAACAAAAATAAAAACCAACTATGCTAAATGGGAATGAGTGGTGTGCCCTGCTTTGTTCATAGAAAATGATAAATATGTATGAATTCCAAATCAAAATCATTGATCGACAAAACAACTACCGGTACCAGAATGGAATGCTGCAATATAAAAAATAACAAAAAATAATGTGCTAACTAATAATCTGAAACATTGAAATTGTATACCATCCTTGACCCAATTGTCTTTGCATGGAGATGTGATCAACACTTGCAAGAATCTCAGTGCATTGAACATGTCCAAATACAGTAATAACTTGTAGGTGGAATACTACTTTCGAGAGCATATGATACGAGTATGAGTGTACATATGTTAAATGTTGCTAATTCTAGGTTTCAAACTTGAGTATGTCACTAGAACTATCCAGAATAATGTATTATCCAACATGCCACCCACACACACATGCCGGATTATAACGGTTTTCCTGTATACCAAAAGTGCATCTGTGGCCTATTTGTTTTCAGACATAAAAATCCAATGTTCGGAGAACATAAATCAATTAAAATGTCAACATCTTTATTACACCGGAAAATAGTTAAACCATGTACCGTTAAACTTACATGTTGTAGTCAATCTTTCAAAAACCAAACAAGATTAAGTTATGTTGAACTTTGAGTACAGAACATATTCAGCATACTACATATAGATTTAAGGAAATTCATGATTAATTTTACGTGTACTAAAGGTTAATTTTTATCGTGGTATTTCAGCCAATTGTTGACATTTGAGTACAGTCAAGTCATCAAGCAACAACAACATACCATACGTCAAATGATCTTGAGATGTTCTGGTCAAATGACTATACAGCGTATAATGTACAACACTAAAATCCTATACTAAGTCCTTTATTGCAGTTCTGCCTGTTTATTAAAAGCTAATGAATTACCAAACAATTGGATCGTCCTGAACCACAGTGAACTAAACTTGAATTTAAGAAAACGATGATTTTAGGTACCGGTATGGTTTGTCGGTAGGGTTGCAAGCTATTCTCATTGGTTCACAGCGCCGTGTGACTATCTCTAATTGGTCCAGCGATATAATTCTTAGTCTATGACTAGATCATGTCTTAGTGGCCTCGAAAAAAGTGTAAAAGTGAGTTATTAAGACGATCCAATTGTTAATAACAGCTTCTATACATCATATATATCTTTGCATGGCATGAATATTTGAACACAACACACTGCTGAACAAGAAAACTAAATTAGCGTCAATTAAGAAACTTGTTAGAAAATACAATACTGTATGTAGAAAATGTGCTCATTTGCATTTCCAGTTTAATTGAAGGCTTGACCAGAATAACGTTGTATGTTACAAAAATTCAATATTGAGATTATTATGGAAAACCGTGCCTCATATATGGGCCTAGCTAGTGCTGTCAATAGACAAACTTTACCTACTTAAAACAAACATATATCACTTTGAAATAGAGTGTCTAATATGTGACAATCAATGTGTTGCTGAATGCTTCTTTTACCATTTACTCAAAACTATGAATTGTTACATGCAACGTTATTCCGGGCGAGCCTTCAATTGTTTTCTTTTTGTGAAAATATAGGGTAGTTATTCGTCACCCGTTCAATTCATTTAGAATGTGGAATGGTCTACTACCGTTTAGAACTTAAAAAGTTGACTGTTTGTCAAGACTTACGTAACTTGAATATCCACTTATCGCATGGTCGATGAACGTTTAAAGAAATATGTTTTATCTGTGTATAATTTGTCTTTGTATATTTTGTTTTTGTATATTTTGTCGGTTTTCTTTTTTGTTTATGTATTAGACCCTTGATTTGCTAATAACAATCTTTAAATAATTATTAAAAAATAAAGAAATGTCAGAAGGTGAACTTGTATTAAAGATGAGCGTTACAAAATACCTATGAAATGAAAGATAAGTGGTTTTAATAGTTTGCCTTCTACTGTACTTAAACCATGGGAATTTTAAAATAGATGAAGAACAAAATTATTTTAATAAAAGATTCATATTCTAAGACCGTATTACTCTACTCATAGTTACAGTACAGTTAACATTTATATTATACAGTGTTATTTTCTTTGGCTGTTTTTTTTTAGTTCTGCTATTGACATTGCCATGAATTTTTGAAAAACAAATTACACGTTTTTTTGGTTTTGCACGTAGGACAATCGTAACAACATTTTAATTAAAATGCTTTCTTGTTTTTTATTTCTTTCAGTTGATCATGCCGAAAAGGTAGTTCAGAAAACTTATTACCGACTCGAATTGGAGTTTCACAATCGTCTGCGCATCGTCTACTTCATCGTCCAAGTTTCCTTCGATTCCCCTCATCCACTTTACAGTTCGGTCATGCGAGGTGCACCTACCTTCCGGAACGTCCGGTTTCCGGTGACATCAGCCAACTGAATACACCGCTCTAATTGCATCCCATCGCCCAAACTACTACTACCACTACTTTCCAACACGTGGATCGAATCGATGAATTTGGACCCGGCTGTTTTGGCAGCCGCCCGCTCGTGGGCTTTGCGCAGCCGGTTCGCCGGTAGTGGGGCCAGGCGCAGTTTGTCGGATTCTTGCGACAATGGTTCCACCCACGGTTCTACGTCGCCGGTGGATTCGACGACGTCGTCCACGGTGGGTCGGTCGTCAGCGAGCGAAGGGTGCGCCGAAACGGTCTCTTCGTCCTCCGACTCGTCGTCGTCTTCGCCGTCCTCCGGTGGATCTTCGCCGCCGGAGGATCCCTTCGCCACTACGCCCACGCTTCCTCGCCGGTCGCCATGGCAACCGAATGCCGCCACCGTCAGCGCCGAACGAGCGTCGCCGCCTCCGCCGCCCGCACAGCCTCATTCGCGGCAGCGTCGGACGCCGCCGAGCCGGACAAGCTGCAGTAGCAGCAGCAGCATGACGAGCAGTCCGGGCGGAAGTGGCACCACGAGTTGCGTCCCGCCGCCGACCACTTACGCCTCATCGACATCGACGACATCGACGACGACGACAACCCCCACTCTTACGCCAACAGTGGTGGGAGATGAAGGAGGCGATTCGGATTACGTCCCCACCATCAGCGAGTACAAGGAGGCCCGGCGTCAGCAGTTGTGTCGCAGCGAGAGCGTGTCCGCGCCCAGCGGTTGTTTGTCCGGGATTTACGGTTCGCTGGACAGGAAGGCCAGGATGCGGTTGCTCCACCAGCAGATGTCTATGGACGAAACGAGGACTTTCCGAAGCTCGTCTGGCAGTACGAGCAGTGCTAGTGGTGGTGCTTCGTCCGATGTGGTCAAACTGCCGAAAAGCGCCATCGAGAGAAGGCGCAAGTACCTGTTGCGCAAGCAGACCTACTCGGCCCCCGATTCGCTCGAAGGGTCGTCCCATTTCACCGATCATCTGGCCGTCACTTATTACCTGGATAAAGTCTACACCACGTCCAATGGTGGACGACACTCGTGGCAGGGCAACGAGGACCACAATTTGCTCAGCGTCTCTCCTGAACGCGGTAGGACAAAATTTACTTTACCTTTCCAAAATTTTGTTTTATTCTCACTAACTTTTCTAACCGAATAAGGTGACTACAATATTAATTTAACTGCCCTACTGGTAATAATATTTTTACTCATTACGTTCGATACGTTTATAGTAACTGTACGATAGTATTGTACTCTATAATACGATTAATTATTTACTGACTAAAACAACTTAGACACTTCTGTTTCTAAAAAATAGAACAACCTAAAATCCTTAGAATTTATTGTAATTATTGTATTTTTGTCATTAATGGAGTTATAATATGCCAATTTCTGTTTAAAGAAAATGAAATTAGTCAACTAACTTAAATTAAATCAAACTTTCTTAGTTAAATCAAACTTCTCTGACACACTTTTGTGAAAAATTTCTCTGTCATCATACAATTCACCAATATTTCTTATAACTAAAAGACTCCAATGTGTGTGCGTTAGAGAGTTCCTTCTTTTTTTACACGCAGGCGAAGTCGTTTTCTGGGTGGTTGAGCATCGTCACGTGTCACCACCTGACACGTGACGTGCTGCTGTATTCATTATTGTTGGTAGGAGAGGAAAGTGATAATGTTACGGTGATGTTTTATAGGTAATGTTAAGTGGTAATAGTCACATTTGTGACTAGGCGGACCTCCAGTATGGGTGCTATATACATATTAGGTAATGGTTCGTCAAAAATGACTAGTGCTAGAATAAATATTACTCGTTTATTCGAAGTTGCGGGTGTGCATTTTTAATTGATCTGGTTTTTATTTATGTCGTTCAAAAAAATCCTTTTTACCCACTTTATCTTAACTTTTATTGCGAAGAGGGTCCCTCTCACTGACATCATAATCTCAAACTCTTCCTCCTCTTGAAAAAATTAACAACTCTTCTTCCCTATCCTTTCTCCACTTTTTCCCTCTCTTTTCTCACTTTTCCCGCTTTCCCTCTTGAACAAAAGATCTCCCCCTCACATGCCCTGGGGCTGTGTTTACACAAACACGAACGCACGGATCTGGAAAACTATATTAAGGATAATATTCAAAGCCAAATTTATATTGTATTAGAAAGATGACTTAAAAACTATTCATAGTCGACAACCTACTGTAGTACATAAGTCTACTGTGACTCGTCATTTTGGGCAATTATTTCTTAAATAAAAATAAAAAATAGGACAACCATTTTTATTCCAAACGTATTTTTATTTGTTTGTTTACAGGTCGTATAAAAAATTTTTATAAAAAATTGTTAGTTTCATAAATTGGTTGAGCCTGTCGATACATTTTCTGGTCTGATCATGTTGGGGATTTTGTTTTTCAATGACACTGACTTGATAAAATCAATGTCCTATATGAAGATTGCCAACCTTTTCGTTAGGGGGTTGGAAACGTCACTCGGAATAATCCTTCCGTCCATGGACGTTGGTTAATTGTGTGTCGGTCGCAAGTAGGGAATTAGTGGCCACAAGTATTGATTTACACGTGTTATATCATCATCGGATAACAAAATGTTTCATGTCGTAAACGTTGATTTTAATGGTTATTTTGATGTTGATCTCGGATCAGAAACGATGATTAAGTTACACATCTAACATATACTGCGATAAACATGCCAAAGTTAATAAATTTTACAATATACAGGGTGATCCGTAATGCTTCGAACTAAATCTGCGAACGCATTCAATGCGTTTTGCAAGTTACTTGATATCCACATGATTCACCTTCCACAGTTCACACTGTACATATATTTTGTAGCTAACTAATACATAATAGGTATACTTTTGTTACATGTAATCTTGTTATTAATTATGTAAGCGTTGTTTTTAATCGTTGTAAACTATTTTTAAATTACGAAATAATGCGCACCTCACTGTTGCTAATGGCATTTTGGTGTTAACCATCTTTTTCGCTAAATTTTTCTACGATATTTTGTATGTATTATAGCCTACTTTATTTAGAATTTCATTGAAGAGTATAGCAGATTCGATGGGTTCTTTATAACGTTCGGCTTCAATTTTATCGACATCAAAATGTTTTCTTTGGGGAAAAGTCCTTTGATATGTTTCAGTCAACTGTAGGCTGTCGCTAGTAATAGGCCTAATTTAAACTTCATGTACCGGTAGGCAAATCTCTATATATTTGGATAAGTTTTCAATAGAAGGCTTATGGGCATATGATTTTTGCATGAATACGAAGCAATTTTCAATTTTTTATCAGCTTAATACAAAATTCTTATTAGAAAAGTCATTGGAAATTCTTGGAACATAGTAAACGAAGATGATGTTGGTTCGAGATCGAATCCGTTTTATTTTAAACCAATATTCTATATCGTAAACAAAATTGTTTACTACTTAAACAGGGTATTTGCTCATTACAGAGTTGTTGCTTTTTTTATACTCTTTTATTTTAAGATTATGTTTATAGAAAGATCGATTTGTTTACGAAGAGCTTGTGGTTTGTTTGGTGTTCAGAGCTTGCTTTTATTTTGTCACACAAAGAATGCAGGGAAGCTGAACGTTAATCGTTGCCTACATTTCAAAGGCCGCCTCTTAACTATGTGCTCAGTCTATTAAAAGTTTTAAAAAAAAAAACATAAGATAGATCTATTTTCCATTTTTTCTTCTTCTTCGAACAGGGACCAACCGCATGATTTTCTTTTACTTATTCTCTACTACCACCTTGGGTAATTTAGTAGGTATCATAGATCATCCATTTTGCGCATCTAGCGTCGAGCCATTTATCAATACTTGAACCTGGATGTCGTGACAGTGCCTTTTCTTGCGATTAATTTCCTTCCTTAAAAATTACATCCGTTTTCCTATTAATTCCAACTACTGTGTGTGATCTCTATTTATTTCCTTTTCTTTTACATCTTATTTTTATTTTTTTAAATTTGGTAATTTTCTTTTGAATTACCGTTAGTGAAAGAAAATAACGAGTTCATAAGAAATGAAATGTCATTTGCAGTAAGATGAAAAAAAAATTTGTGTAGGAAATTATTTTAATGAAATTTAGTCAAAAGATAAATTATTGGAGTTAACGGAGATTAAACGCGAGTGAGGTTGTTTATTTTATATATATTTTTTTATATACGTTACGATATCGATTTATTATTCTAAGAAGTGAGAAAACGTTTTGACGTTACACTAAGAAGAAGGATATTGAGTTTCTGTTTCTTGCGATATGAACAAGTGAGACTTTTTGTAAGTCATCACGTTTTTCACCTTGAAGGTTCCTTTGACTGCGAAATAATTGATTTCAATTTCGAGTTCATGTGTGTGTGTGTGTATCACACTGACAATTCCAAATTTTCAATTTTACTTGGTGAAATTGCTTTTAAGGTTTGGATAGAACTTTCTTGTTAACAAATGAAATCGACCAACCTACGCTCAATAAGAATTTGACAAAAATGTTCTTTTATGAAAAACTTTTTTCTTTCGTCGTTTATGAGGTTTGGAACAATGGTTGAAAAAAGTCAACAACACAAAAAAAAACACTTTTGAAACGGATTTAAAATCGAATTTTGTCGATAAATTATAATTTTCAATTGCATCCAAATTAACCAATTTGTTTCGCGTTCTGTTAAAACGCCGTTGATATTAATATTAAGTATTAACCTCAATTTTAAAATAATTTTTGTAAATTACATTTTCTGAACTGGATTATTGCCGGAATTTGAATTTGATAAATAATGAATTCCAAACATAACATTGTTCTTGAAAACATTTTTAGAACTTTATATTGCAATGTATATTCGCCCAGCTTTGTCTGTCTGTCTGTCTGAAGCGTGTGTTTCCTATTTAAGTGACCTAGAGCTTTAAAAGAGGCAATTTCAAAATTTTTGGAATTTCTTTTGGAATTGGTAGAAATAAATTCTACCATTAAATTATAACCACGTGTTCATACCATCATACAGCCATACGTAAATGTGAAAAAAGAGAACAATATCTTTACGTGCTATAGCATGGGTTATCGTTTAGTGAAAATAGAAGTCCATGACCATTGTTCAAATAAACAACACAAAATGTTTTTATTGACTTAATAACACGTGTCTATTTTATGGATGACTATTGTGTGAATTCAATACTGAGTGTTACGGACACAGTGACAGAAATAACAGAGTATGAGTATCGAGATTTCATTTCTCGTGGTAAGTTTAATAAAGTACTGTACTATTCAATTCCATGTTTGTAAACTGTATAAGAATGGCTTGAGTATCAAAACATTTCTAAATGCAAACCAGGATTTTGAAAGTTTGTGTGCAATAGTTCTAATGGCTTAAAGGTAATAACAGATTGAAAATAAGATGTTACACAGAGGTCTTAATAAAATTGGCACCCCGAGTAGAAGGTTTATTCAAATAGAAAAAAAAGGAGTCTAAAAAAAATAGACAAATCCAAAGTGAGATAAGTAACAGCTGCAAATGTTTAAAATTCAAATTGGATTTGGTTCAAACTGCTTCGCGCTGTATTATTTTTGAGCAGTATGTTAATGCTGAAAAAGTAATCATAAGGGCCACCGAGTTGTAAAATGAAATGTTTCATATTATTGGAATTAAATATATATTTTAAATAATTACAACAACATTTTTCTCGTTTTTTGTATAAAAAATTACTTCAATAGAAAATAATTTTTTTATTGGTATTTTTTTTTCTGTCACAATTTAGGCGATTTTCGTCTAAAATTAAAATTACACTGTGTGATCGTTGTCGTCGTCTTATTGATTTGTTTCTGCTCTAACAAAAAAGAAGAGGAGTTATTTGAGCTTAAAGGTGCACCAACTATTTTCGAAAATGTCGCTGGTTTCTCTAAAAAAATAAATTCTTAAACGATCAGCTTTATCTTAAAATAAAAAAACTCACAAAAATAGCTAATGTTTTCAATGTTTAGAGTCTTTCCATATAAAATGTGTTTGTTTTTTTTTTTGACGTAAGCATTTTTTCATATACTTTTAGGTAGATTGGTTATAAGCATTGACAAGATGAAAATGTAATTTCAGGTTCTTCTTGTGAAATTATAAATCTGAAACGTTTTAATGCGATAATACACACGTGAATGTAGACTTCAAACATTGCGTTCTAATCGGAATTTTCAATGAAACACGTATTATAAAAAACAATAACTTGTTATGGTACTCTCGCTGATTTTAGTGAGTAATCGAATTTGAATTAGTAGAAAAAGAATTAGACATTTTCTTGGATTTATATTATGTTTTCGAAAATTGATACTTTGACATTTGTTCTGTTTTGACAAGAATAGCTCACTTATCTATATAAATATCATAAATTATGATGGATCAATCTAATTAACTTAAGCTGATATCGTCGAGTGAATAATATAAGCTATCTGAAATTAAGAAAACATTTTCAAAACTATGTATATAGCATCATTCAATAGTTTCATACATAATGTATGTATTATTTAATTTTATATATAAAATACTAGTTTGTTCGGGGGGAGTAGTTGCGCCACCCCTCGCAAGCCACGCCGTCTAGGGTGTTGCGAATTTGATTCGATGAATCAAATTTGGCTAAGTTTGATGCTAACATTTAATTTTTGTTTTTTGTGGATGCAGTCTTCTATATGATTATCTCAATGTTCAAATGAACAATTAAGAAGACACAACGTTCTACCTTCATCTTAAGATCTACTAAGACCTACTTACCTTAAGACCCACTGCCTAAACGGCAGTTTTAAAATAAAGAGGGAGCATGTATCTTGTTAAATACAATAGGTCAAACAGCCTAAAAAATTTAGAATAACCATTAGAGCAAAAAATCCTATTAGAATTTATTTATGTATTAGGTTACCATCTATGAAATAATCATTGAGGTATCAGCCGTGGTTACAGAATAGTGCGCGGGCGAAGCCGCGGGGGCATTGCTAGTTTCGTATAAAATATTATTTTTGTTTTATTTTTCTTCAGTATTATGTTTAGCGCGATACCAACTTTTTGAACGATTCTGTATATTATTATTGTTGGAAATTAATAACAGCTTAATATATATTTTTGTTTACATTTTTTTTGTATAATATTTTCTTTGAAGCTATTATAATGATACTTTTAGTGAAGATATTAAATCTAGATAAAAACTTAATCTTTGAATAGTGCAGAGTCAGTGAAATCGATAAACTCGTACACTAATGAAAAGATATTAAGATGGTGGAGTTTAATTTTTTTCTCTCTCTTAAGTTGACAATTTTTTTTCTTTACTTGGTTACTTTATTAACTAAAGTTGGGATATAATAGTTTAGTACAATAGGAAGTTCAACATAGTCTACATGAAAGACTGGAAGACATGCTAGAAACATAAAAGACATCCGTTGATTACTTTTTGCTATTGAAATCCTTGTGGCGAACATTATTGACGTTGACATTCTCTTTAGTCTAAAAAAATCTATCCCTTGCGAGTTTACTTTTTTAATGAACCTTGTGGATAACTTATATACAAACTGAAGCTTTAAATATTTTATGGAAGTGTTATTTTTGGTATTTATACATAACATTCTTTAATTTGTATACGAAAAGCACTAAAACAAATCTTATTTACAAAGTCGAGAATTTTGTTTTATTTATATAGATTTGATTTAACATTTAAACAGTATTACTTATTTACTAAATTACGTAATTAACTTTCAAATGTAGTGTATTTTAAAGGTCTAGTCAAATTTAACCACAAATTCTAAGCATTAAAACAAAGCAGAAAGTCCATATAAACATGAGTCCAGCTGAAAGTGCTTCCTTTCCAAGATAAACCTGAATGAAATCACGTAAATGCTAGGCCTGTTGTTTCTCAAATGAGTATGCATTATCGGACCCATGTTTATATGGAATTTGTTTGCATTGATTTAATGCGTAGCATCTGTGGTTAAAAGTCGACTAAATTTTTCAGAAACACCCTGTATATAGGTTCCTTTCCGGTAGTTTCCTTTTCGTTGAGTTTGGGAGTTTTCTATGATGATTTTTATTATCCATCAGTACAACAGAAGGTTCTGTGTTAGTTTGTGTTTAGCTACATCATCTTTATGACAAGCATTAGGTAGAGAGACGCAACACTTGTATAACACAAGCCTGATGCAGATGGGTTCTGGATGATGGTTCATTAAGTTTTCATGAAATCGTAATTGCCGAACGAGCCTAATCTCCACAAGTTGCCGCCTTTCGAGACACCATGTGACGATAGTGGGTTCAATTTTTGCTGTCACAATCATGTTTGCCATCGTTATCACAATGTTGCTCGTCTTCAAACCTATAATTATTTTTTTTTTAATTACTCGCGTTTCTCAACAAAATAAATCCGAAGAACAACAAAATTCTTCAAAAACTGTTCGGTAATTGAAGGGTCTGGTGTGAAAGAGTGTTAAGTAGCATTTTTACAATTTAGAGGAAAACGTGTTTAAAGATCTGGACTTAAATTTGCTGTCTATGGGCCACTTCACACTTCTTGCACTAGTAGCTTTGCACATATTGTTGTTTTGCTTAAAATTAAGCGTTAGAAAAGTAGAATTTCACTTAACACATTCGAAAATGCTTCTGGGTCATTTTTGACAAAATGTTACTTAACACCCTTTTACATCAGGCCCTTCAATTATCACATTTATAGTGTTTACGACGACTATATTTTACATGACGAAAATAAAGGATAAACAGAAATGCTTTTTAAGAATACGTTTTATGCGAATTTTGATTCATG
The DNA here is from genome assembly GCA_034695005.1 of Cryptops parisi. Classification (NCBI taxonomy): domain Eukaryota; kingdom Metazoa; phylum Arthropoda; class Chilopoda; order Scolopendromorpha; family Cryptopidae; genus Cryptops; species Cryptops parisi. Next base: position 52,209 of record JAQIWH010000209.1, read on the forward strand.
TCATCTTTTAGTAATTCAATATTAATGTTTTGTGTAATTCCATTTTGGATTTCTGCTTGTTTTTGATTTTATGCAAATTTCAATTTATGCAACTTCAATTTATGCGATTCTCACTTTATACTCACTTACACAAGCGAAGCTAATATAAAACACATAAAAATAATTTTGATTTGCTCATCACCTCACAGTAATCACGAGAAAATAAAACAAATGATAATATAAGACAAAAATCAAGGAAATAGAAGACAAATCAAAATAAATAAAGGTAGAAGACAGCGCGGTGAAATAAAACAATCGTCCTCTGGAATAAAGGACGTATGATCACCGTAACTTTGTCAGACTTTCAATAGTTCTAGTGAAAAGAGTTTTGTAACTCCAAACAATATTTAACGACCCGATCTGTGTGAGAAAGGAGATGCTTTACACCGACACCTCAAGAGTCATTATTTGCACTGTTCCAATGTCCCAGTAACAATGCCAATAAACGAGCGCGACTGCCGTGTCACTTTCATGATAGGCAACGATCGCGAACAGCCTTAGTAATGTGCTGAAAGTCAATCAACTGTGCGGCCTTTGATGTCGTTTACTTTACTTACTGCCGCTTGGCCTATGGACACCGAGTTAGGCGCACTGTCCACAAAATTCGAACAATACACGTTGAGGGTCTGAGGTCCAATTCTATGACATCCTTAAAGCTGGGGATTTTTTTTTACTTGACATTTTTTGTTGTTGTCGGATGATAGCTAGGTATCCGTGGTTGACAGCTGGGTGGAAAAAAAAATCTTGACAAAAAATGAGTTTGTCAGATGATAGGATGACGAAAGAACGAAAGGCAGGGAGAAAATCCAATTTTCGATAGCAGCTTTTCTCGCTTTTTTATTTCTTCTCTCGCATCATTTTAGCTTATTTTTTTTTTCACGCCTACTATAGTGACAAAAAGTTGGGTGGTGTGTATATATATATATATTTTTTTGTGAAAGTTAATGGAAGTGTAAACACGGCCGCTGAATGAATTTGATATCATTTTCATCATTTTGTGGTTGGCGAGGGTTGGATTTAAGAAGAGCTTTGTTTTCGTCATCGATATTTTTGTTACTTATTTCACATATTTTTTTTAAAAAAAAATAAAAATTGCTTTTTTTGCTAATATTTTTGACGTTCGATTTACTCAACGATCGCATAAATTTAAAGTATCATAAATCGAAATTTGCATGAATTAAAATTCGCATAAATCGAAACGCTCAGAATCTAAAAATGGATTCATTGCAATCAAACAAATTATTTGGATCTGAAAATATAAATAGTATAAACGGAGTACTGTATACTTAAAAAAACATTTTTAATGTAGTCTTATTGTTTTCTATAATATGAAATTTCCATATATGAAAATCATCTTCAAAACTATTTTGGTTCGTAAGTTGTAATATTTTCGGACACCCTGTATATTTTCACATCATTGTGTGTCGTATTAAGTTTAGTAAAAATTCAATACACAATAATGTAGAGTTTTCATCACATTTAGAAATATACAGTGTTCGAAAAATATTACAACTTTAAATCGAAAATACAGTTGTAAAGATAATTTTCATATACCCTGTATTCTCATTTCTCTTGTGATTTTTTTGGATGACAATCATGTGTTCGTATGTTGACTAAAGAAGAACATGATGATTACACATTTCAACGGTATTAATTACAAAATGTTCTACAAGTTTTAATTTTTTAGCTAATAATGGAAGAAAATGTTTGCACATAGTGTTAGGTATGGTATTTCTGAAAAAAAGTATTTTTGTTTATTTTGGTAATTTTTCTAGTAAGAAATTTGGTAAATATAATAATAATAATAGTTTATTGTGTTTCATACGAAACATAGGACAAGACGATACAAATAAGCTGGGATGTATTATAAAACTCTCAATAAAAACAAAGTTCACAGACGAGTCATTGACCCCGCTCAAAACTTAATGTACACTGTGTCAATTGGTTATTACACCTTACATTATAAACCCTAAAAAAACTATGAACCATTAAAAGAATGAAAGGAACGCGGCATGTGCATAGTTACTTTTGAATTACAATACCAAAAACAGAAGATGATATGACTGTGAAGAAGGCAAATTATGAGAAATATTTTATTTTTAAAATAGTGAACAATAGTCGGAACAATAAGCAAGGAACAATGCGGAACAAAATATAACGAACAATAGTCGCTATGACAAAATGCGACAAAATTTAGAACATTATTGTTACAATACATGGTATGAAAATGATATAAAATTGGCTCAGGTGCTAAACGTTGAACTTGTTAGTAATTTAGTCATGAAGTACAACTTTCAACGTTGGTCCATTAAAGTTTGATGGTTTAACTCATTTATGAATTATAAGAGTTAATGAAGTGTTTTATTATATCTTGGAATGACAAGCTTCCTGTATACTGACTTTCTCCTGTCACTTTCGTGTCGAGCCTAATGCACCTTATTAGAGCTCAAGCATATGGAACGCTCAAACTTTTTTTTTGTGTGGGCGACATATTGTTAGATGATACGCGGACGTCTTAGAAAGTCGAGGAAACGACCAAAGTTGTAATGTCATTTGCCAAGCGTCATTTGCTTCTGGCAGTTGGAGGCCTTTGGTTTTGACGACACATTTAGCAGTTAAAAGGGGGTTGGACGAGAAACGAGTAGAATTAAATATTCGCGTGAGCTGTCCGATGCCATTGATCCAGCTCAGATTGGGTCTCGTGCCAGCTGACCAATAAAATCCCATAAGCGCGAGGCTGGGAATTGGCACATTATCGCTTGCCAACAGATGGAAGAGAAAGGTTCTCGAAGCTTAAAAGAGAGTTTGGTGATATTTTCCCTCTGGTAGTTTGCCTTGGATAGCTAATTTCGATCTAATGAATTCATTATACCACTCGACTTCAAGGAATATATAAACAGGATCTCATTAATAGCGAAAAATTTACGCGGTTCGGCATTAGTTTTCCGCAACGAAAAGTGACACGTCTACGGGGAAGGGATTTTTCAATATTCAAAAGATTGTTTGCGCCTGTCATTAAAATTTTATCAGCACATTAATTCAATTCGACGCGACTTGGTCTTGACACTTTTTTTGTTTTTGTTTCAGTAAAAATTTTTTTTTTTACATTTTTTATATTTGCTTTTATTTTATTGAAAATTTTGTTACAATATGAAAAATTATAATATTTTTGTCAGAAACAATTTTTTTTTTTTGATATTATTTTTTAAAGCCATACCGAAAGCTTTGGTTTTTTTTGTGTGGCCCGAATGTTTTTGATATAAATTGTGAATCCCAGCTGTGTTTGAAGATGAGAAAGAAAGAAAAGAGGTTATCTGTTTTATTTTTTTATTATTATTTCGGGAATACAGGAACACAATTTTCTTTTCTATTGTTTTCTTTTATGGTTTATAATAATGCAGAATCATGTAAAGCCGAATAGCTATGGTTGACTGAACATGAATCTGCAATCGACCTCAACAGATTGTGATGAAAGTCGAAAGAAGAAGTTTTTTGCTTTGAGCGATGCGATCATCAGAAGATTTTGTTTTTTAAAACTAAGCTTTGTTTTTTTTTGTAAATATACATATATTTTTTATAATTAAAATATAAAATTATCAATTTGTTACACAAGGGTGGATCTACAAAAACAAATAATTTTTTCACTCTATAATTATGCTATTGAAAAATTAATTAGAACAAAAGATTTTCTAAATTTTTGTTTATCACATTTTTTGTTTTATTAATTTTTGTCATGAAATCAACAGTAATCAGTGATTATTTTTGATTTCATGGCAAAAATTAATAAAACAAAAAAATGTAATAAATAAAAATTCAGAAAATCTTTTGTTTTAATCAATTTTTTAATTTTTAAATTTTCAAAAATGTTTCATGCAAAATTATTAAGTATGTTGTGATTACTAATCACAGTATACCTAATAAATTTGCTTTTCTCTCAAAGTAATCTCTTTCACACGTGTTGGGTATAAAGACACCCGTTATTTTTGGTTAGGCAATTCAAGCAATTTATGGACAACCGCGCCATCAGCTTCTTATCCAACCAATGAAAAACTGGTTAACAAAAATTTGGTCAAAAACTCACTGTCTACAAAATTATTCACAAAATGCTTGCATGACTTAACTAAAAATTGCGTGTCAGGTAGTCTTAAAACTTCTTGTCTCTCACAATTTTTGTTGGGCAAGTCTAGCTATGTTTGAGCAACTGTGACGTCAGTTTCTTGTCAACCAGTTTTCATTGGTTGGGGAAGAAACTGATGTCACATTTGGACAAAAATTGTTTGACTTGGCTAACAAAAATTGTGCGTGACAAGCCTTTAAAGAAAAATCCATCTCTGAGTTACATATCTTAGTTAATGCGATATTAATCACATCGATTAACAAATTTGGTAGAACAAAAATATTGCAAAATTTAATACAAACATTGGTTTTATTTCTATAGCTATAAATTAAATAATTTATAGATATATAAATAAAATATTTCTTTTAACATTTAAGCGATGATCGTTAGTTTCAAAATTTTATTTTACCAAGAAAAGTAAAATAAAATACATTATTTATAATTCCCAAATTGTTGGTTTAGTTGGATAAAATGATGGAAACGTAGGAGGTTGTTTTAAACGTTGAAGAGCGATAGCATGGCGCAATGGGTCGATTAATCACTCATCTTTAGCAGTTGGTGTAATTTGAATTCATTTCGTTACTTCGCCATTAAGTCATTTGTTAAGAAGATGAAAAAGAACGAAGCATAAAACCGTGGTTGAAGGAAGATGAGATTCGGAGCTCGATGTGGGTTTTAGTGCGATTTCACGTTTGAAATAAGTAGAAAATTGGACCGATAGGAAGTAATGATGGAGCTCGATTTTTGTAAACAAACTCATTACGATCCAAACGAGCCCTATAGCTTTATATATATAATTTTTTATCTCTTCTCGCCGTTGCTGCTGAACCATTTTAATCGTTAATAACTTTTAAAGCTCGATCAGTTTGTGATGGTTAATTTTGAAGGTGGCAAGGTGGAACGTCAAGATAGCGAATTTTCTCTACCGTTTCTATTGCTACTACCTGTTCGTGATGGAAAAAATTAATGAGTTAATTTCTGTTTCGAGTTAAATAGGATTGAAGTTGTCACCGTATATTTAATTTTTCTAGGGAAAATTGTTAATTTAAATCGGTATTTACCGGTTTTGATGAGGGTTGAGAGAATAGAATCGAGTTTCGTAATGAATTATGAGGGTCACTCTCTATATTGTAGCGATCATTAGTTATTTATGATTAGAGGCTTTGTTGTTTCGTCGCTAGGTTTTAAACGCATGTAACTAATTGATGACGTACAATGGGATGGAACAAATGTAGAGATGAAAAATTCAGGGCAGCATATCTATGGAGAATATTATATGTAGTTAAAAGTACGCAATCAATAATGTTTGTGATGTATTATTACAATGTGAATGAACTGAATGCGTTTTTTATAATATAGTTCTTATAATATAAATGAATCGTTTTTTATACGAGTTTAAGTCCTGTGAGGCAAATATTCAGAAAACACGAAAAACTATCTCACACAACTAAAACTAGAAAATACTTAATTTTTATATAGAGACTATATTATCCACATTCTTGGCGATAACTGTAACTACATAAAATAAAACAAAAGCAACTTTTACTTTTATAACATTAGGTAGCATAACACTTGAATCCAGCATAACACTAGGTAGAAATCACTTTCGAATTTCCGAAAGTCCAGAGTTCACACACAACAGCACAGCTTTTCAGCTATTATATGAAGGGTTCCGGGTAACAAAGTGATAATTCATACTTTTTACAAAAAATGATATTTGACATCAAACTGTCCCTCAGTACTGTCTTTAGCTAGTTGCTTTATTACTTCTTAAATTTTTTAGAAACTGGTACTTAATATAGAGAATCTCTTTGTATAGAATGCTATGGAATCTTTTATCAAAAACATAGTTTTTCTGAACAATTTGAAAAGTGTGGCCTTATCACTATGTTGTCCGAAGCCATGCAGTACTCGTTTTTATTATACGCTTTATATTAGTTTCACTTGTGAATGACTTTGTGAGCTGGGAATTAAACGTATACTGCCAATTACAGGCGTTTTTGAGAACACAGTAGTCTGTTTAGTCAAATGTAACAAAATGATATAAATCGAATCGAAAATTGCAGAAATCAAAAGTAAAGCGTATTCTTAAAAACCATTTTTAATAATATAGTAATGACAATTTGTTTATGTAATATATCAGAAATGTCATAATTAAGCTTACGGTTTAAAATGAAAGTCATAAAGTGTGTAATTTTAGTACTATACACAAAACACCTTCAAATTAAAACAAATGTGAGGTTCTACTGGCGATTTTTCGTTGTGATCTAGACCATTTATTGTGGAAACAATACACAGCACTGTATAAGTTTTTAGTGTTGCTTCTTTTGACTAACAAATTGTGTGCCTCGCATGGTCCACTTCAATTGACACGAGGTGGTCTGTCCGCTTTATCGCCTACAGCCTATCGGAAAACATTTCTAATTATCCCCTAATAATAGGGCGAATTTGAAAGCTGAATGTTTGGAATTCAATAGGTCTGCCATGTAATAGTACAAAAGTTTGAAATTAAAGCTGACATCCTTTCTTTTGGTTTATCATAAAAAAATGTACCTCGGAATGGCCTAAGGACAAGTAATAGGAGTTCTTTCTTATTATAAAAAGGATGTTCTGTTTTTTCATTTCTAATGTGGTTTTGTGTAGGCTTAATATAAGAAATAGAGATGGTAGATAAAGAAAGATTAAACCCTGTAGAGAAGCATTTTCTTTCCTACTGTGATCCTGATGGTTAATCTTTTCAACTACCGCCCGAGGAGTTTTGACCTTTGCAGTTTCGTTTATAGAGCTTAGGTCGGCTTGGTATCTTGGAATTTGGAGAAAATGAAGGGGGATTACAGATATGTATGGGGTGTATCAAATAACGCCCACCTTATTGCTTCGATCGTAATCCTTATTAGACAAAAGTAAGGCTTATGTATTATTAATAAATACGAATATTTGATTTGAAAACGTAAAAGTATTCAGCAATAAAAAAATATAATATGTTTATTATGCTTCTTTTTAAGCGAGTGGCGTATGATCAGTTTTCGTAGAAATAACTAATAAATAAAAGTTAATTAATTAGTTCTGTGCGGTTTCTCGAACTTGTTCTGTACAAAAACTTCAATTTCAGAAAATGATTGTTTTACTAATGATTTGTCTATAGGCTTTCATGATACAGTAGAACTTCGATAACTCGAACACCCAAGGAACCATGAAAAAAATTCGAATTAACGAAATTGGCAATTTTCTGAATTATTTTTTCAATAGTCGGAACAAAGGTTATCTACATAAGTACTGCATCAATGTACTGCACGTAGTACATTGAATGTAACAAACACAGTACAACAACAGATACAGTACAGTATTTCACAGGTGTTTTAAAGAAATTTTGCGCAATGCTTTGTGGGAAGTGTTTTATCTCCACTTCCTATTTTGCACTCTGAGCATGTGGATTGACTGTTTCACATGTGATGTCATCCTATGCTAAATCTGCCTTGGTTTTGTTTGAGGGGACCTGTTTCCACAACGTTTTGTTCAAGGTTGATAACTTGAACTGCACCCTTAAGATGCTGCAACCTAATGATTCACCTTGAATTCGAGTTACAGAGATCAAATCAGCCCAATGGGGGTATAAAAAGATTCGAGTTATGGAAAAATTCGAGTTTTGAAAGTTGATTTGTATGTAGAATGATTGCTGGCCAATCAAACCAGTAAATTAATTCCAGTTATGGAGAAATTCGAGTTATCGAAGTTTGAGTTATCGAAGTTCGACTGTATTTCAATTGCTTCGTCGTGCCGTGTAACTTTCTCTAATTAGTCCAGCGATATATTTCTTAGTCTATGCCTAGATCATGACTTAGTGGCCTCATTTTATGCATTAACTTAAAGAAGTGAGTCACTTAACTATTGAGTTTAACAAGATGCAGTGTTGTAATTTTAAACGTTTAAGTTAGGCTTCCATGAGTTTAGTAGTGTATTGCTGCAAAGCCTGACTAGCAAATAGCTGTAAGTTGAGAAACTTTTATCTACAAAACTTGTACATATTGTAAAACAAATCTGGAAATTTTTCAGCTGTATAGTTCTTGACCGCTCAATAAATAAATGAATAAATAAATAAATAAATAAATAAGAATAATATAGTAAAGTCAGTTGCCTTTTTTTATGCGATCTGTTGAACAGCGCACTTTTTAAAATTAAATTATGTTTTAAACAACGTCGATAAATGGTCGATGAATTTAAAAAATAAAAATTGTCAATCCACAAACTCGGTGAACTATTCGGGTTCACCAAACAAAAAATGTAAAATGTCGATTTCAGGAAAACAGCCAAAAAATTTCTTTATTTCATATCTATTTGGAATGTTGTTAAATTTTTTTTTTGTTAAAAAAAATTCTTGACGTTTTAATATGAAGCAAAAATGACTTATAACAAAACTTTTTACGCGCGAAGAAATCCAATAATTTGATCAACATTTTTTTTTTGTTTATAAACAAAAACGTTTACGAGTGTGGATTGAAAATCGGTTTGTGCGCAAAAAAAAATATAGTTTTTTTTCATCTAAAATAAAACAAAAAAACATGTTTTTCAGGGAAAAATAAAACAAAGTGAAAAACATGAAAGTTGACTGTTTTGAAAGAAAAGCGGAAAGAGCTTTAATCTCTATTTTAGAATTTTTTTAAAGAAAATACGTGATTAGATTACCATTTTTTTATGCTTCTTCTTGTTAGTTGAAAGCTTAGTTTTAAATGAGCCACCAATCAAATTTTGTATTCTCATTAAAGTATAAAAAGTTTAGTGTTTTTCTCGAAGGTTTTCATCGTTATTTTTAATTTTTTTATTTAAACTGTTTTTTTTTTTAATTTTACGGTTTAATTACTTGATTAATGACGAACCCAGCTCAGAATCAAATGAACTTCAACATTATGTGATTAAGCAACTTTGATGAAATGACACGAAATTTTGATCTACTTTTGAATGCCAATATTTCCGAGAATGCGTATGCTTTAATTCGCAAAGATCGAATTTCGCATAAATAGAAACATGCAGAAATCAAAAAATAATTTTTTTTTGCATTATGTATCTTCATACAGTATATCTCTATATGACAGTAGGCTATATAAAGAGTTCATTAAAAAGCATTTTTAATGCCCTTGGGTATCATTACGTGTTTCATTGTCTGTCTTTCAATACAGACATGTTTCATATTGGGCACTTAAATGTTTGTTTTGTTTTGGTGGAATATTTTCGATGAATAAAAAACAACAACAACAAAACAAGTCTTTGGATAATCATCATGTTATGTGATTTCGATTTTTTTGTGTTGACACGTGTTTCAACCTTGAACACACACACACAACAAAATCTTAAGAGCTTTTTGTTCGACAACAAATGCAGTTATTTTTTTTTTTTGGTACGATTTTTCTTTAAAAGCAATTCGATATTTTTCTTATTCAGAGTTGTAGCTAATCTCATGGAAGAAAATATTAGAAATGGTACTTTGAAATGTTGTTTTGTTGTTGTACATAAAAAGCTTTCGAAAGTTAGTTCAAGTTACCGTAGGTTTAATGTGTTTGTTGTTTGCACTGTACGAGAGCCGTACAAATAAATGGGAAAAAGTTTTTCCACTCGACCACCTGATTGGTTAGAAATTGCATTACCTTTTAACCTTTTACTCTATTTTAGTTGTTTTGAAATGTTAATTTTAGCTAAGAAAACGTTCGTGAAATTTTTAAATTTATAAATTGCTTTCATTTTTTAAAAGAATGCAAAAATGTACAAGTTCGCGATTTTTAAGTATTCCATTTATTCATCTGTTGTTATTGAGAGAAAGTTAATAAAGTCGTGCGCCACAAGTGGAGCTGATCTGAGAACAATTAAGAATTGAAACAGATGGTGTTATATTATTACTTTTATATTTTCTTTAAGTGTAAGGTTAAAGAAAAAAAAGAGAGGAATCCATAAAAATCTATAAAGGTGATTAAGAAAAAGTCCAGGTCAGCTGTTTGAATATATATAAAAGATGGCTAAAACCCAATCTTCAACTTGGAGTTTTATTACGGCCTGCTAGGTGGAAAAAAAAAGGTATTCCCATTTCCGGTGTCATGTTCGAATGAGTAGCAGCTGCAATCGCAATTTCCTTGTGAAATTGAGGTGGACCTAATCTTATCCTTTGCTTACCCTATCTCACTACTTGTCTTTCGCAAGAAATTGGGGAGACGGCGAAAGAGTTGAGAAATGTGAGAAGTCCTACTGAACGGTCACTTTCATTCCATAATAGAAAATGTCGGTTTTTTTTTTATATTAGAAGCTCTTCAGGGCCCTATGTTCATCGGTGGGTAGAGCGGATGTCCTTATCGATATCCGGATGTTTTTGAAGGATAAGTAGTGAAATCCTCAATACAATAGCAGACCAGCACGACATTGCAATCACATTCCTGAGTTGATTGTGTGTATATCACCAATATACTATTTGTTCGTTCACAGATAAAGTCTGAATATATTGAAGTAAAACCCTTTTCATGTCTGCTTGTAAAACGCATTACGTTAAAGACGATTTTACACGAGGCAGAAATATTTATCAAATATTTTAGTTATGATTTTTTTATTGTATTAAATGCATTTAATGAAGGCAATTAATGCTGCGTTGTTAAAATATAAAGTCGCTCGAAAAAGAGTCCTGCACGATTCCAATAAATCGCTTCAAAACAATAATAGAAAAATACATAAAAAATTATAAACGTTTCTTCGTTGTCACTCAAACTTACAAATGAAATTGATAATGAAGCACAATTTTTGGATTACCTTATATCAGGAGTTCCCAAACTTTCATGGACCACGACCCACTTTTACAAAGTAGCATTACATTGAGACCCATCTAGCTTATGTTATGAAAATTGGGAGGGGCTAAAATGA